>JAFIRS010000813.1:0-72500 GCA_018342105.1 Gonioctena quinquepunctata | reverse complement strand
TGCTAGTTAAAAGTCCCCTCCCCCCCTCGCATCTTTTGAACGGGTATACTAATAATAATGAAATTTGGAGGGTAGAAATAAACGGATGTAGGCTTCTCAACTGGTCATAACAGGTGACGCAATAGTCATAAATGACGTCACAAGGCCACTGTGACCAATAATTTTAAATGGGACCTTATGGCAAGTGACAGCTCGTTTGAAAGGTATTGAAAATACCTATTCAGTCATACCAATTTTGTTTGGGTTTCGGCTGATTTTGATTGATAAATTGAAGAAATACGAAAATTATAGTTTCGCATTTAATTAATAAAGATTTAAGAACCAGTTCTTATAATAAGTGTTCAAAATGTGCTCCATCTACTTCCTGGCAGTAATGCATCCTATTGCTAAACTCTTGTCGTACTCGTCCCAGTGTGTCAGCGGAAATTGCCCTACATTCTTCAACAATTCGTTGTTTCAGAATGGCAATACTGTCAGGTGCTGTAGCGTAAACCTTAGATTTCAAGTACCCCCATAGAAAAAAATCTAATGGTGTAAGGTCCGGTGACCGAGCTGGCCATTCGATCGAACCTCGTCGTCCAATCCATCTACCACGATATTCTTCATCTAGGTAACGTCTTACTGCACCGTAATAGTGTGCAGGAGCACCATCTTGTTGAAATGTTATTTCCAAGTTGTCGAATTCATCTGGATTATCTTCTAGAATTTCAAGAATTAACGCCTCAATATCATTTTGTAACATCTCCAGATACAATTCACCGGTTAAGTTAGCATTGAGAATAAGAGGCCCAACTATGTGGTTTCCCAAAATACCTGCCCAAACATTTACTTTTCTGAAATTGAGTATGTTTTTCACGAAAGATGTGAGGATTTGCGTCACTCCAATACCTCACATTTTGAGTGTTAACATTTCCATTGAGAAAGAAAGTACTTTCGTCACTGAAACAAATTGTCTGTATGTAGCCTGGTTGTTGGTTCATTTTATTGGACATAGTTTCACAGAATTCTAGTCTTCGGTCGGGGTCATCATCTGAAAGTTGGTGCACCATTTTTAATTTGTATGGATGAAATTTGTTTTTAGCCAACACCCTATGTACTGTCCTTTGACTGACTCCACAGATAGACGCAACTTGGGCTGTGGAAGAAGTAGGGTTTACTACCATTTCTCCAATTATGTCAATTTTTTTGTCATCACTAATTGTTGGTCGACCAGATCGTTTGGCATCTTGAACACTACCTGATGCTTCAAACTTCCGAAGAAGCTCCCTCAAATAAACCCTCGATATAGGGCGATCGGGGTACCTCTCATTAAACAGTCGTTCCGCTGCATGGAAATTGTTTCTACATTCACCAATTATTAAGATAGCTGCTACTTTGTCGGCTACAGTACGTATCATTTTGCCTATGTAAACACTTAAACGTCTCGTTAAACAATAGCTTAGGTAAATTTTCAAGGTATAAACACTTTTGACAAGTAGAGAATTCAAAAACGTCATTCTTTTTGACAATTAACCAGAGGCGTACTTTAAAATCTTTATTAATTAAATGCGAAACTATAATTTTCGTATTTCTTCAATTTATCAATCAAAATCAGCCGAAACCCAAACAGAATTTGAATGACTGAATAGGTATTTTCAATACCTTTCAAACGAGCTGTCACTTGCCATAGGGTCCCATTTAAAATTATTGGTCACAGTGGCCTTGTGACGTCATTTATGACTATTGCGTCACCTGTTATGACCAGTTGAGAAGCCTACATCCGTTTATTTCCACCCTCCAAATTTCATTATTATAAGTATACCCGTTCAAAAGATACGAGGGGGGGAGGGGACTTTTGACTAGCACTGTATACATACTGTCAATATTTTCATTTTTCATCTAATGCGCGATATGACAAATAATTGATAGATCATTCGTGCTACATAATATCTCCAGAAAAATCACCTCATTTGCTGAACTCTAAATGTTAATGTGGAATAATGAATAATTCCGAGAGCGGGTAAAATAACTTGTTCCGGCTATAGTGCTTTCTTCGAAGCAGGATTTGTGAAATTTCCAGATGTACTATCTGGTTTGAATTTGTCAACCATACACCAATTGGGATTGTATAAATCGCCAACATAGTTCATTGGAAAAGATACTATCATGGAACAACTATGATCGGTTTTGGAACTATTTTCACGGATCTCTTCCGGATATTTGTACAAAATATTGGTTACACCCAGCCTATTCTGGGGAGCACTCCGATATGGGCTGTAAGTGCGATTGGACTGGATGGGCAAAGCCAACTGTCGCTGAGCGCTGTTAATTGCACCATCTACTTCTTCGGTTTTTATTGTGATTGGATCGGTGGGACTCTTTGTTTTGGTGGGATTAGTTATTTTTTTCCCATAGTCATTCGATGAAGTAGCCTGCTTGGTGATTGTATGAGGTGTACTTGATCTGATTTGTTTGTTTATTCCATTTATAGTTTATGACCCAGTGGCCGGCAGACAACACACATTTTACCAAAACCCAAATTTTGCCCAGTCGCGTTTGGTACAGAGTCACTCAGGTGTGACAGTGAAAATTATACTAACTTCAAAAGTATTTTACCAAAGCTGCCATTTGGATATTGAGAAATATACTATTATAATTATTCAAAAATAAAATGGCAACGATTACGGTGTTATGACGTACGCCAGACACTCTGAAAATTCTGAAAAGATAAAATTTCAAAAGTATTTTATAAAGTTTGAAATATCAGTGTGTCATTCACAGTAGCGTCAGAAGCTTATATTTACCACGACATACATTTTCTACGGTTATAACAACCCGGCAGACATCGGAACCTCATCTCCAGCGCGAATATACGTATGTATATGAGGCATGTAGTATCTTTGGATTGAAAAAAACGATACGTATCTACGACATGAAGCACCACAAATTGAGAATTCAATTTCTGATCCTGATTGAGTAAGACCAACATATTTCACAAAAGAGATGAATAACACAAAATTCAAAGAAGCTTTTATTGATTTCTTTTGTTATACATTGGGCAAGTCATTGAAGTGGCCTGTTTATTGGCAATAAATTGATTTCCGAAATTGTTATTCTTATAAAACGAGTAATGATAAAGTTGAATCAATTATAAGTGAAGATCTGTGTTGTGGTTTGCATGAAGAAGAATTTACAGCTGAAAGCTTGATTGGTTTTCACGCTTCCACAGGGTCGGAATTTAATCCTAATTAAAAAAAAAAGGAAAAAAAAGACCTTTCAGATTATTGAAAAAGAATAATGAATTCCAACAAGCTTTTGCAGCTCTTAGTGCTGTTAGATTACCAGATGTTCTATTACGAGATCTGTTTCACATGATTCAAATGTTCACTTGCCAAATGTATAATGCAGAAAAATCTGTGGACGTGGATGATGGCAGGTTCCAGCTTTCCGGCTACAAAGCTACTGATGTAAATGAAAACTTCAATAAAAAAGTCCGAAGTTTCGATGCAAGCTCTATACCACCGTGTAGATGTGAACTGTATCGACAGTTTGAGAGCTCATTACATTTCTGCATTTGAAAAAATGCTTCCCAAACAGAGCCAACTACGTTGTACCCGGTCGAACATGGATAGATAGAGCAGGAAAGCTCCTTCGTATTTAAATGGTTTGAGAGCGATCAACACCTATGTCTTCTCAGCGATTTGATCAAAGATTTTCCAGATAATTATATTACACATTCACAATTATTATTTTTGTTTTTGTAATTTATATTTAGCCTTGCACAAATGAAAAATACAAATAATAATGTCAATTATATTCTTTATATTATCATTATACTCTAATATTTATTATTGTTTTATGATGTACCCATATTCCCCATCATCCATCTAACGGCAGTAAATATATTTTCCAATTCATATCATTTATATCATTTTTCATATTGATAATAGTATATTGAATGACAAGATGATTCAATGTATTGAAAGTGGGTACTATACGGGTGATTCCAGCGAAATAGTTGAATTTGGTGTAACTAGCGAATATATTGAAACCTCTTTAATCAATTGCAGAAACACCATATCTCCTGATGCTGCTAACAATAAATTTTAAAAAAAAAGAAGTTTTTTGAAAAAAAAAATTTACTCTTATTTATCATCGCCATGGACTGTAACCCAAACAAGTTCAATGTATTAACATAAACTATACAAGCATAAATGATACATTTCAAGATCAAATTATTTCAGCCTTTGATAGAATAACGTTGGCGATTTCTGGATATAAAAATATTTTCATTAAAATCAGAATTTAGCAAATATTGCCATTTTACTCTGTCATATCACCATGACTTCCTGATTTTTACCATATCAATTAGAGAGTATACAGAAGTATTCTAATATTGGACAGATTTGCATTACACCTCGCTCTCCATCAGTATTAGAGGTGGTTGTGTGCTTCGCATTGTGTAGAATTTCTCGAGTGAAACAAGTGTTTATTGACGTACTCCATTCATCTCTCTGGTAAGTAGTGTTTTGGTATAAATGACTGGTAAACGTAAAATCAAGATGATATTGAGTTCAAGAAGGCCCTCCTCCATACATCAAATATTTTTATAAAATTGTATTCACTTGAAAAATGATAAAAATACTAAGTTTCATCATCTCCATGGACATCATCATCATGGACCTGATCCATGATGTAAAAATGAAAAGATTATTTTTTGTTTTCAATATTTCAATTTTTCTCAGTGATCTATGTTGAGCTCTTAGGAAAAATGTCAGATATTCATTTCGTATACTTTGGTATTTGTCTTCTTGTTTTGAAAATATCTATGATTTCTTATAAATACAAGGATTTTTTATGAAAGAATAAAGATTATTTATTATTTTTCCAAACCGATTTTTTGTTTTTACCATGTTTTACAAAATTACACCAATTATAACACCATGGACAATTGATCATCTCTATGGACACGGGTTTTTTCAAATAAAAACCTAATAACGATCTCAATTTTAGGTAAGACTCAAACATATATTCTCCATAAAGAATGAAAATGTAATGATTTATTCAATTTTCCAATTTGATTTCTAACTTTTACAAAAAAATTTTTTTACAATTTTGCTGGAATAACCCATATATACGTATATGCTCGCGCTGGAGAAAGGGTTCCGCTCTCTGCCGGGTTGTTATAACTGGAGAAAATGTCTACAGTGATGAATATAAGCTTCTGATACTATTGTAAATGACATACTAAAATTTCAAATTGGGAAAATAATTTGCAATTTTATTTTTTTAAACTTTTAAAGTGTCTGCCATGACGGCATGACCACAGTAATCGTCTGCCATTCCTTTTTTCGAATAACTATGATAATATATTTTTCGATATCCAAATAGCAGCTTCGGTAAAATACTTTCGAAGTTAGTATAATTTCCATAGCCCCCACCAGAATGACTCTGTCCTACCTCTACCGGGCTTAGATAGCCTCCATCTCATGGACAGTAGGTATGAGACAGTCACTGAGCAAAATTGAGGATTTGGTAAAATGTGTGTTGCCTGCCGGCACTGGCTCTAAGACTATTATACTGCTATGAGTTCCAAGTGAGACGAATTTTGGTTGCTGTTTGATTTCAAAAGGGTTCTGATTTCTCAATTTTTTTTCCGAATGTGATACAGATACCACCGAGTCCCTAACTTATGATTTGTAGATCACTTCTTGAATGTTGTTCCTCACACACTTTTGTTCGACACAGTTTTCACGCATACAATCTTCGAAAGCATCAAAGTTTCGTCGAGACTGGTAAATACTTGATGAGGATGAATAATGAAAGGTAGGATAAACTACTACGGTGGGATCAAGATCTTCAATGGGCGAGGACACGAAATCTTCAAAACTATTTTAATGGATTTTACAGCTTGTAAAAAAAACCTGTTGGTAATTTTTTTTTCTAAAACTTAAAACAAAAATATTTAAAATTGTTAAAATTTAAATTCTAGCGTCCATTGCAAAATGTTGTGACGTAATCACCCGATCAACCAATCCCACATTTGACAGCTCCAATCAATTTTGCAACGTTACCATATTTTCAAATCTTAAGCCGCGCCTCTATAAAAAGAATAAATGATTGGCTCCCTCTTTATTAGGAATCGTTTTGATGGACCACAGTGATTCATAATATAAAAAATAACAAGGTTTATGTGCACTGTAGAATTGACAATATATTGTTTTATGACCGATCGAATGTTTTTACACCCTTCAAATCCGCCATCGTCGCTTGACATTGCGAAAGTGTTCTAGTCACAATCAACCCGGTCACGACTGTTGGCTGCTCGGTCGTTCGTCACAAAGAGCGCGATTATCAAAAACGAATGGGAAAATGGTGTAATTGAAATTTTACAAAAAAAAAATCTGGGTACATTTATATTTGTAATATGTATTTCAACTCATTTTTGAAGCGATAATAATTTCTCATGTACTCGCCTATTCGAAAATCAAAACCTATTGCCCTCCATACAGCAATATCCAAACTGGAGGCAATTTGAAATGATAACCCCATACTTCATGTTTTTTGTATTTCACATGAACTTGCAACCAGAAAATATTTCCCACCAACTGAATAATAATTACTGGATAAGGCTCTTGAAACCAGAAAGACGTACTAATTCAATATTTGATTAGCTTATAAACTTATAAAACGAGATATTGTGGAAAATTTCATTGTATTGTATTGTGTATTGTACAGGACTTTCGTTACTTTCAACTCTAATATAATGCAAAAAAGATTCAAGCGTCATGCCGATAAATTTTTGCCCAAAATGAAATAATGACACAAACATTTATCAGTACAAGGTCCTAACATACATATACGTTTTTTAATTCAGACAAATTCAGGAGGAATAGAAACATATTATAAACTATTCCAACGATAAATTATTAACGATTTGAAGAGAACCATTCATCGGCCATTCACCTCTAACAAGAATAATATGCCAATATTCAAAGATAAATCAATAGTGACAAACTTTCGAAAAAAATATTAGGGATCTTATTGATCCTTATTTGAATTGGGACGTACATATAAATTACATTATAAAAAAACTTCGTTTTATAATCTACAAGTTCAAACATCTCTCAATTATTCATAACTATAGATATCTCAAAATTATTTATTTCTCATACGTGGAGTCACCTAACATATGGAATGGTTTCATGGGGAGCCGCATCAAGTACTCAAATTAGTCATCTACGAAAAATGATCTGTTTTCCATAACAGTAGTACCAGTTCATTAAAATACAATACAGAAAGTCCCCCAGACCATGCTGGTGCTTTCTTTTTCAACATGTTACCCCAAGACATGAACGTGTGAACTGAACTAAATCATGGAAAACACATGGAGGAGGTATTGTGAGGGGATACAAAGTAAAAGCGTTATAGTGCGCCAGACTTCAAAGAATTTCCTGTAGAAGAAGAAGAGCAGACAACATGCGACGAACTAGAAGAGTCCCCTACTACAGGAGGAAAAACAGTGCAGGGACCATTTGAGGTTCACTTTCCAGGGGCTTTCCACTTTCGAGTAGATCAGACACCTGCCAATGAGAATGGAATATAGGCTCTGAAATGAGGTTCCAGGGGAAGTTGGTCATTAGCGAATAAGGTGCAATGGGCAATAAGCTCATTTGAACAGTAGAAATCACTGGGGCTAGCCAGAATATACCAAGCACTATTGCAGAAGAGATCAGAACTACTGCATGGTAGGCTCTGTAAAATACTCTTGTATCTTGGGCATATACCAAAGCCCCGGAGGGAAACAAGGGGGTGATCTCCATACCAATACCCACAAAAACTGGAGAGGAAACGACCAAGTACCTGAACCAATTAGCCTAATATCCTTTGGACTGAAAACTCTTGAGGAGCTGTTGGATAGGTACATAAGGGACTATGTACTGGTTGAAAGGCACTGCACCGTGACTGGTGCTGCTCAACAAAAACAGCATCATACAAACTGGTGGAGAAACGAAGAGACTGGGAAATGAAGCAGTACTCCTGGCGGCCCTCCTACACATGGAAAGAGCTCCAAACAATACTCCTATAGACTAAATCATCAGATCTCTTAGACAGAGAGGGGTCGAAGAACTTTGTGTGCGAGTTTGTGTGGCATGGATAGACTCAGAACTGAGGAACAGGATGATTCACACTAACTCAATGATGCCCACAGTCGTGACTTTTTTTTCCAATCCTGTGAAACTGGTCATGCACTACTGGGGTTTCTGAAAAATGGTCACAAAACCTTTGGGTACGCCAATGACAAAGTCATCCTAGAACAAGGAGAATGCAAGACCACGATTAGAGATCGCATGCAGAAAACCCTTAACTTGTCGAACACTTGAGAGGATTCCAAAGGACTGGATAGCAACCATAAAAAAGCAACCACAGTAACATTTACTTCAAATCAATAGGAATTTGAGGAGGAACTAGACATATTTAGGGATAGTTCAGATATATCAGGATGATACTGAACTCGGAACTGACCTGAAACCATCATCTGATGAAAGTGACCACAAAAGTGGAGACCACACTAATTGTGCCAAGACGCTCTTCTGAAACTAGGACTACATATGGCGAAATAGCTATAAACATGGTGGTAAAGCTGGCCATGTTGTACGCAACAGAGAAAATCTCTTACAAAATTGGGCTAGGCAGAGGAAATTGCTTGCCTAGATGTTACAGGGGTAATGGGATCAACGCCTATTGTAGGCATGTAGAAAGTGCCGGGACTGTCTCCCCTCCACTTGGTCGTACAAGGTGTTTCCCGACTGAAAATTACACTGGATTACGTGAAAGACACATTAGCATCGTGAGCATTGTGAGTAGAGACGAGATAGACGTAAGATCGGAAAGTCATGAGATCAGATCACATTGCGAAATTATTCTTCTTTAACAAATCATTCAGGCTATCTATACCATACACATGAATGAAATCATGTAGAACTCATCAACATACTTCAATTGAAAATATGACGGGTCTAAAATGGGAAACGATGTAAAAGCAGAAGTGTACTTGACAGAACAGGGATTAAGTAGAGCTGGGACTATACCCCTTACCTGTTCAATCCTCTGTTAAACGAATTTAACAAAGGGGATTATATAAGTTGATCTGGTATCAGGCAAATATTGTGACTTTCTGCATTCATTCATCTTCGCACTCTCCAGAAGATCGAGTTCACCACCTTTCTTTTCTATGTGTAATATTTCGAAATCGTTTACAGAATAATGTTTTGCAGTCAAGAGATAGTAGCAAAAGTTTATTCCTTTCACAAAGGAGTTCATTTGTTCTGATAATCGCTTTCTTAATATTCTGCCTGTTTGACCGATGTTAAAACTTGCGCAAGA
Organism: Gonioctena quinquepunctata; assembly: GCA_018342105.1. Classification (NCBI taxonomy): domain Eukaryota; kingdom Metazoa; phylum Arthropoda; class Insecta; order Coleoptera; family Chrysomelidae; genus Gonioctena; species Gonioctena quinquepunctata. Next base: position 63,134 of record JAFIRS010000813.1, on the reverse strand, counting down.
GCTACAAAACAATTTAAATACTTCAAATTTTCCAGATTATTCAGTTTTATCTTCATTGTTCTTAATTAATTCATTTGTTTTTTATGTGATATTGATGTTGTTTTCACGTATGAAAGTGAAAATTGTTCTCGTAGGATGGCCAAAATATGTAATAACTCCAAAATTATGTTTTTAGTTTGTGAATTCAATTGTACTGTGAATTGCAATGATAAAGTCGAAGAACACTTCAGATTATGTTTCAGTTTCCACAAAGCACACTAAATTATTCTACCCATAACTGTACCAATATAAAAAAAAATAATTAAAAGATTATCGTGAATGTTTTTCTTTGAAATTGTCCATGAATATTTCTGCTAATAAAGGATCCTGAGGATAACCCAATATTAGTCCTTTATAAAAAGGACAGAATTTATCGTTAAATTGAAATATTGTTTTCAATATTTCTATTCCAATGTATATTCCAATGTCACTGTCATTTTATAATTTAGGGTCAATTCCCCTTGAATTGAGTAACTATATATTTTGTTGTTTTTTTTTTCAGAGCATCTGGAAGCTATTTTTTGAACACGAACAGTGACGAACCATATGCCAAGGGCACCTTGTGAATATCATCACCAGATGCAATTGCTTGAACAACAATCCGATGTGGGAAGATTCATCCCATGAGGAAAACGAAAACAAAAGGAAGTTTTATGTAAGAGTTTATCGATATTGAAATATTGATGTTATTTAAATGGAATAAAGATTTAACCAATTGTTTTTTGGGATATTCTATCCTAATACCAATTGTTTTTCCTGGAACTGAGAGGCATTTGCGATCTGCTCTAGATTTATTCATTTATAGATCATCCAAACAGATGAAACTTAGTGGTTAATTTTTTTATAGGATGATACATAGTAACATGTAGCATATGAGACAGAAATATCAATAGCTATAAGCAATATGTGCAAAATTCAAAATTCCGGAAAGATAAAATATTTCAAACATCATTTGAGAAATCATTAGAGTCGAGCAAGAATCGCCGCAGTTTGTTCTTGAGGTTAGTTATGGAACTGAAAAGTAGAAATTAAAATAAACCTTCTTAGTCCCAATAACTAAGCTCCTAAACTAATGTAAGTAACTATTTTTGAGTCGGCGCCAAACAAACGAACAAATGAATTGGGTTAGGCGTAAAATGATGGCATCGAGTTGCGCGGTGACATTCTGATAATTTTTTTGAAATAATTTAATGATCTTCGTTGATTGTTTGTTTGGCGCCGACTCAAAATTAGTTACTTACATTAGTTTAGGAGCTTAGTTATTGAGAATAAGAAGGTTTATTTCATTTTTTACTTTTCAGTTCTACGGTATTTTATCGGTTTAATGTTTTGTTAAAAAGTTTTTATTTTTTAATTTTCTGTGGCTGAATTGTACTAATCACTACATACTTGTTTTTTGATTATTTCCAAAATACTTACTTACCCACCGTACTCCAACTATTACCAGTTGAATAATATGATTATCTACTCTCACTATTTGTTGTAATATAAATTATTTTTGTTGTTCTGGTTAGTTTATTCCATTACTTTGTATATTATTCCATCCTTTCGAAGAATATATTGATTGTGACGGATGTAGGAGAACAAAAATAATGACAGTAGCGATCTGTCATTGTCAACTACATATGTGTGCCAATGTTCCCAAGTGAAAAATCAATTATACCCTACTTTTCTACCTGTAAGGGTAGATAATTCCATCCGCAATCCGAATATGATCAACTATGATGTGGTACCCTATCTAATAAAAAAATAATCATCTAAACCCAGTACAAAGTTATGCCTGAATCGGTCAACGGACCAGAATTCAGAGGGTGAGTGATCAATATCCTTCATTTTGCTACCCTTATTGGTTAATGTCTTCCTCAATATTCGAATGGGACCAACTCTGAAGTCCACCCCATTCAATGAAAAAAGAATTATCGGAATCGAACGTATCAGTGAAAAGTTATGCGTGGTCATACATGAAAAAAAAAATATACGCGTCGACCTGAGAACTTTCTTCTTTTTGGTTTCGTCGGTTAAAAATAAATCAATAGTCGAATGACAAATTGTGTTGTAAGGTTCCATGCATCGGATCATTTGTGAGTTACCACAATAGCTAGTAGTTACATACGTGGACCAATCAATAGAGATTTTTTGGTGACAAAAATACTACTAGGAAACCGACTGTGCCATCATCCGAATGATGGTCCTTAGTTATATCTTGTTATGGTTCCTACTCCCAACTGTCATTGCTAAATTTGTTATAAACATTTCAAAGCATTTTCTCCTTAAATGAAGAAATCCCGGATTGTATAGCATTAAAATGCGACGAAAACGAGCTCCAACACAACTCGATCGAATAATTAGTGACGAAAAAAAAACAGAAAAAATCTGTGTTTTTTTTTAATTCATAACTTCACTATTTCTCAAGTTTTGAAACAGTCTTTTCACGACATAGCAGTGATTGATATGTACTTTATGTGTGAAACATTCAGGCACTGTTGGATTATTTTTGGCATAATTGCAATTTGATTTTTTCAATGCACTTTATTGCATCAGACCTTGGTGCGTCATAGATGATCCGATTTCAATTTTCCTGTACTACAAAATGACTATTCTCATTTTGCGTTGAAATACTGCAAAATAGGTGAGAAATACTTGCAAACATGACCGAAATCCGGCGAGTGCACGAAAGCGGCTCAGGAGTGGAGGGGTCGGGGGGGCAGCAGATTCATATTGGGCGCAGCGCCCTTGTATAACCATACATACGCTTCCTAGCGACTGCTGCTCTACCTCCACTACTCAGCCGCTTTCACGCACTTGCCCATTTTCGGTCATGTTTGCAAGTATTTTTCACCTGTTTTGCAGCATTTTAACGAAAAATAAGAATATATATTTTTCACACATGAAGTTCATCCCAATCACTACTATGTCGTGGACAGCCTGCACTACAACTCAAAAAGTGACGGAGTTATGAATGAAAAAATGAGCTGTTTCTTGTGTTCAAAGGAACTGGAAAGCCATTACTATGTTCGCGGATGACACCGCGATCTATGCCCACTCATTTCAGAGCGCAGTGGCCGTCAAGAAGCTCCAGATTCATTTCAATCGGTTGGTCATACCATATTTGGGGAATAACAAGATCAAGCCGAATTCCAATAAAACGAAGGTCGTCAACTTTACGAGGGAATTCACGAACTTGAAGATCTTTGGAAAGTTGAAGGTTGAAAATAGCCAGGTGACTGAGAAGCCCTCAGTGAGACACCTGGGAGTGGAGCTGGACACACGTATGAACCTGCAAAAACATATATCGTTGGCGTTGCAGAGGGAGGCAGCCGCAATCAAGCGCATGTAACCCCTCATTGCACGCAACTCTAACTTGTCACAAGAAAACAAAATAATAATCTATGAACAAATCATGAGGCCTGCGATGACATTCGTCTGTCTAATATTCTGTAACTTTTCTGGAACTCAACTATCGATATTGGAGAGGCTGCAAAATAAAGCCTTCCGTATTGCTCCTAACAGAAATAGGTACATCCGACTGGACGCGAACTGGCAGGAGTAGAGAAACTAGTAGATTACATAACTAGGATATCCGCAAAAAACTACTGATTTCATATCCCTAAAAGTCCGCTCACGGGGAATATGATTAACACAAGAAATAACGGAAAATCGTACTTGAAACCTTGATCAACAAGCAAAAGTTTAAACCTGCCAAAATAATCCAATAGTCTGATTTCCAGTAATGTCTCAATTACCTTGGCAAAAATAACAATGATAGATATTGGCCGATAGTTATCAACCTCCTCAACATCATCCTTTTTGTACAGAGGTACAACTTTTGCAATTTTGAATGCACTGGGAAATATACCACGAATGAAACATTCTTCTATACCATAGGCATCTGTTGAGGAAGAGTTTTTCAGTTAATGTATCACTTGGCGAACCTCATGAGTGGTCGTTTGAAATAAAAAAAAGTTACGAATAATAGGAGGTAGTGATTTTAATTAGTCAGAACTATTAGTCGAGGCTAAGTGGAATGTCTTTTATTATTTCATCAAGTACCAAACTAAAAAACATGTTAAAGTCTCCTGCTGTTAATAAATTGCTAATTTTTGGGACATATTTTTATTGCATTCGAAATTCACTAATTTTTAACTTGCTTTATTCATGTTCCTTTAATTTAGTAGAAATGAGTCCTAAGTCATTTTTTCAATTATAACGACTAATTTATTGTAATCTTTCTTCAGATTTTCATAGAGAGACCACTTCAGGGGATCCATATCGACATCACATACAACTTCAAGTGATGGTAAAATATTCCTCTTGTTGATTGGTTCTTGATTTTACAGGTGGGCGGTTACTAGAATGATATGTCTTTATAGGAAAACAATCGTTCACTACATTTGTGTATGTATCGACTAACAAATTTGCCATGTTGTTAATATCGCGATTATCATCAAATAATCTTGACCAACCAAATGATGATATGAACTTCTGCAGACCGCTAGCAGTCATGATCCTTTCAGTAACCAGATTAGTTTTTTCTTGTAGTTTATTGTCCTCTATGTTCAATAATGCAAGGTTCCTAAACACCAATTCGTCGATCCCTTCCCTCGACGATTGTGATAATATTATCAATGCAAGCAGCCGTATGTTTAGTAACTCTAGTATAATCCCAAATGGTTGAAACCATGCCAAAGGAGCTACATGAATTTAGAATTGGCAATTGAATTTTGAAGTTCAGATGGAAGTCGCCAACAAGTATGATTTAAAATTTTCCATCTTATAGATCTGTCAATACTTGTTCCAGATTTTTCAAATAGTTTTGAAGGTCACTTTATCCAGGTGATCTGTAAGTGACCACAATAATAATCTTCATTTGGGGAATATTAATTGCATAAAATTCATATTGTAATTCCTCACAATAATTTGAAACTGATATTTTTTTTGAACTAATGGAATCATTTACCAAAATCCACACTCAACCTCTATCGTGTAACTTTCTACAGAAGAACGATGCAAGAAAAAAATTATGGAGATTCAAAGTTTTCAAATTAGATTCAGACAACCAATGTTCAGAAACACAGAGGATATGAATATTGAACTCTGATAAAAATATATTAATTCTATAGACCTTGTTAGCAAAACCCTCTACATTCATATGGAATGAATTTATTACTACCTCATAGCTATTTTGGGACTTCATTCTGAGAAATGACGAGTGAGGGAAAGTGTTGGTATTTCACTTCTTCACGGCACATCATCGTGTATTCTGAACAAGATGAATAGTTGATGTCAATTATTATTGTTTTTTTGACGTTGTCATCTATATTGATTGATATTCGTTGTATCTGATGATTTGATTATATTCCACATTGTTTTTTCCCTCGGATGCTGGTCTCGCGCCAGCTGCATCTCAGCCTCTTGGGCTTTTCGTGCCTTTACAGCACCCACTCCGTACCTCTAGTCTCCTGTATTAGTGTGTACGGGTTCTTCACAGGTTGACTACTGTATCCTTCGTGGATTAGCCTTGCATGTCTTTTGCGCTCTAGTGCCTCGCTTTCTGGCAATATATGTTTCGCCGTTTGCCACATTGTCTGCAGGAAAGTTCTCCGTTGTACAGCCTCATTTTGTGCAGGTGTTCTCTCATTTGGCTGTGACCAGTGAGAAGGCCCGTTATTGTTCTGACTCGATTCCTACTCATCTTCAGTAGTTCTTCGTTCCGACGGTTTTATAATCTATGTATTCCCATGGTGCGTGGGAGGGGCTTCCTTCCAAAGCTCTCTTTGTTTTATTTTGTCCCAGTCCTGTATGCAGCCTCGGATGACCGATTGTGTCACCTCGAGTGCAGGTTCTGCTGTAGTTGATGAGCTGGTCCTAGCTAGTTCATGAGCTTCTGCATTGCCCTCGATGCCACAGTGTCCTGGAACCCAGAAGATTGCGTACATTTTCGCTTGGAATACGGAAGTATTTATTTCCAGTGAGGTGCTCATTTGGGAGTTTTTTCCCTCACTATGTATATACCAGCACCAGTTCCTTCCTTGGTCTTGGATCAGTCTGTGTACCAGATTCTACCTCCAGGTTTGCTCTTGATGGTGTCGTCTATCCCATTCCTTCGGTCTTGTATTATCACCTCGAAGTTCGTGTCATTGAAGTATCTAGGGGTTTGTACCTTGCTCAACTCAGCCGCGGATATTTTTTGGGTTATCTTCGTCCACCATATCAAAGATGCATAGGTGATCATGGGATTCACCACAATATTGGGACTTATCCTCCATGTTTTTCCGTGTGCTCGTCTGGCTACCATTGGTGTCACCTCACTGAACCTCTTAGTTCATTTTGAATAGTCCTTCCCACTCTTACATCAATGATACAAGTGATTTCTGGTGAGTACTTCTTTTTGGAAAACATTCTCCTTTGCCTCATTCATATATATGATATACTGATCGAAACTAGAATAGAAAATCAAATGACGATCCAAATAAAAATGTAAGTTTTCACTTTCAGATTTTTTCTTTCGAGTATAGAATATCTTTCAGATATAGTTCAATATATCGATAGGCAACATACGGCAACTAAGTTCTAGCGTACTGAGCTATTGATGGGTAGATACACGTGTTAGTTTGACAAATGATAAATATGAGATATCGAGTATTGTTTTCAAATTCTTGTGTATTTTTTCAGTTTTGAAAGTTTTTGCTGTGGACAATTAGTTTGAAGAACAATTGTCGCATTTCTCATCAAAATGACAAAGTCTTGTTTAGTGTGCAACAACAAATTTGAAAAAGGTTCGGCCAGATGTATGTATTCCATTCGCTGTGTGCAAGACTTGTGATGCCCTCTAGTGACTCGATTGGTGGAGTTTTCCTGTTTTATATATAAATATTCACAATGTAACATTTTTTTTTTTAACAATTCCTAAATAATCTACCACGATATAACAGTTTTGTGCTCACTACTAGTTCCAGATGAATCGAAGTTTTTTCTGTCAAAAAAAAGTGAATGATAAACATTTTTTGTATTGATACGATAGTTCACCGCATTTGGAGGTTATCCATGTCAAGTTATGATATTTTGAATATCATAAAGTAATGGTACTTCTGTGTACTTCCAGGTACGGCAAATAAAGTGCTTGCAGGTTAGTTTATTGAGGTCGCAGGTTCATGAGGTTTTGCGAACATGAAGGAGTGAGGGAGCCAAGTAGTTTAACAAATTAAAAAACGCAAAACTATCTAATGAAATTCTCAAATAATTCACTAATCAGAAAAGGAATGAGGTTCACAATTTTACCCGAATATGGGGTTCCACTTCTACCCTTGCAAGGAAATGAGAACGTTGAACGGTCAATAATACAAACACGTTCCACATTCGCTAACATGTATTATTGTCAACAAAATATTGCGTAATGCTTATACAGTACAAGTAACGATGTTCACTCTTAGTACTTGAACGGCATTACATTCAACATTAGTTTACATGTAAGGCCAATTGCCAAACATAAATAATCCTCGGCGAGGTACTTTGTCGTGATAGAATGCCATGTATGATAGACAACTCGGAAAGACATCAGAAGTATCTCTGTCCCCTGTTCATAAGGCTGATTGATCAATTTACAACACCGCCCAGGTGTTCCCGAATTCGCAGTTTGAGTTGCTATTTGCTTTTCATGACCGGCGCAACACCGTCCCACGGAACTTGGTTGATACTTCCACTATCCCCTTCTTACGAAGGCGTAGAAGGGCCAACAACAAAATATTTTTTTAAACATTTGGAATTACCACTTTGAACTGACAATTGTGACTTTGAAGTGACAATTCTCACTTTGAAGGGGAAATTGTCTCTTTGAACTGACAATTGTCACTTTGAAGTGACAATTAGCACTTGAAAGTGGCAATTCCAAATGTTTTTGTAAGTGACAATTGTCCCTTTGAACTGAAAGTTGTCACTGACAACTGTCACATTGAAGTGACAATTGTCACTTCGATTTGACAATTGTCACTTCGAAGTGACAATTGTCAGTTGAAAGTGGCGATTCCAAATATTTTTGTAAGTGACAATTGTCACTTTGAAGTGACAATTGTTAGTTCAAAGTGACAATTGTCAGTTCGAAGTGACAATTGTCACTTCAAAGTGACAATTGTCACTTCAAAATGACAATTGTTACTTCAAAGTGACAATTGTGAGTTTAAAGTGGAAATTCCAAATATTTTTAAAAATATTCTGTTGATGGCCCTTCCACGCTTCCGTAACTTCTGGACCATCAAATAGAAAACGGAAAACATCTCAAATATTTATCGAATGAAAATCTCACCCCGGAAGTAGAGACTGAAATATCGTGGAATGAGAGAACACTAACCTCTCTGCTGCAGTTTATGTGATGCAGTTGGAAATGTTTATAATTTACACGTACTATTTTTGCAATCGACTACAGAGCAAAAGCGAGGGCTGATTGTTATTATATGTATGTTGTTGATCTACCACTACGACAATAGTCATGTTTATTCATCTGAAGTATGGTACAATATTTTTGAGTGATTTATGAATAAATGGGGAGACCTCAGAAACTGAAAGTTTTCAGCTTGTGCTTGTGATTACCAGAATCATCACCTACTTCATTTATCCACTCTAGCCTAATGCATACAGCGAATAGGCGTGCTATCGAATTGGACAGGACAGGTGAGAATAAAAACTTAAAGTAAATTATGATTACTTCAATTTGAATTGTTTGGCTGATATCCAGAGCCTTTGGCAATCTAAGCATCCCAAGTACCCCTTGGATAAATTGCTGTTTCTTTCGGCAATTATGAAAAGTATTTGATTTTACAGATTTTCGAAGAATATTGAACAAAAAAAAGTTCAGGGTATCACCGGAAATATAACTTCCTATCAAGTTTTGTGCTCCGATCACTTTTCTCCAGAAAGTATCAGAACTTTACCAGCCCGCAAAAGATCTCTAGTAGATGGGGCTAAACCAATTGCTGTTTCAGTATTGCAACCAATGAATATTGTAAGGTATGATGAATAACTCTTTTTTAAGATCTTCCAACTCAACATTGAAGTAATAATGTACCTTCAACCTTTTCTGCAGGAACAAATCAACTATTGAGTCATCCCTGATGAATGTATTTCATGCGATGGAATATCACTCAACCCTTCAATTGCATCGAAAATCGAGAGAGAAAACTATATGCCAATGGAATGTGGGTCACAGAAACAAACCAAGAGGTACATTTGAGGAAATATTATATTCATTATAGTGACTCATTAGGGTTATAAGATATTATGAAAAAAAATTGCGGACTTGCTAACGCACACAGGCCACATGAATAAAAAGTATTCATTGGACAATTTGGCATCAAATTTTGAATGGACGCGGCTGTTACGATGAAAATCCACATAAAAGTGAATGCAAAAATTCACTTCACAATGATTCTCACATAAAAAATCATTGTGAAAATCATTGTGGAGTGTATTTTTGTATTTGCTTCAATTTGGTATCGAAAGAAATTTCAATTGAAACGATGGATTTACATTCCATTTTTCAGACGACCAATTGAAGAAGAAATTCCTATTGATTTGAAAATGGTTTCTCCGAATGATTCCCCTACATCATCATCAACTTCAACCGATTCAGAAACTGATGAGGAGGAATACAGAAGGCTATATACAAGGTATATATCAGAGTGTTCCTGCGTATTATTTTAGTTTCATTTGAATGTATTTTTTGGGAAACCTCTTTTGAACACATAAAAATTGAAAAAGAAGATAGATATGTATCAAACATATAAGAAAAAATGGAAAACATCCCAAAAAATTCTTTTGAATCAAAAAGTAGTCATTAAAAATCAAAATAAAAAAATTCCTCGTTTGAAATCAAGACTGGCTACTTACAGGGAAACAATGATTCATCTCAAGACAAATAGCTTTCTCAGTACTGGTGCTGAGGCAATTATAGATGTGAGTACACTCGTTCTGAATCTGGGAAAAATACATTGCCCAAATTGATTTCGTGAATTTTTGAAATTGCAAATATTCAAATGATTCTGCATCTTTTCTTCTAAGAATTTTTTTTCCTGTTTCATTGTTTTTTTTAATGTATTTCAGAATTCTCAATATATAAGGAGATATTTAATGCCTTAATTTTCATTGCCGGCTATGGTTCCTCAACGTTCTAAAGAGATTATGAAGAGAATTGTAGGTGGTTCTTCCAAAAAGCAAAATCCACCAGAGCTCAGAGCTTTTGCTCTAACTTTGAGATTATAAGGAATGAAAAGTTATCAGTATGTTGAGAAAAATTCAACAACTGTTTACCCCATATAAATATCATATCGAAATGGTATCGATCAATTGATAGATCTCTTGGATTTACAGAAGAATCATTGAAGATACTGAGACTGAAGGTGAAATCAGCTCAGTTTTGGATGAAATGGCTGTAATGCAGAGAGTGGAGAGGACTGGAGCACAATTTACTGGATACAGAAAGTGACGATATGCCTCAAACGAAAAAAATTCTTGTTTTTTTGTTGGTTATTATTGTGTCAAATCACGAAATATTACTATGCTATATTACCTATGTTATATTGATGTTATTCACTGTTTAAGTAATTATATTTTATTTATTTCTTGACATGTTTTTTGGGTAACCTTCCACAGTCTGAAAATGAAAATATAATTAGGAAAATCTATACAAGTGTAGAAAGGGCAAACTGATTAGTTCACCCCGATAAGTTATTGCGTTCACCAAATTATATTTCCTATAGAAAAATGATTCAATTTGTCAATAACTTGCCGTTTTTTGAATTTGCCTATCAAATTTTTTTTTTTTAAATTCAAAAGATACTTCTCTATATAGTTTTTGCTTGACGTTTCGGGGACTATATCTGCCCCCGTTCTCAAAATCTTCTAAATCTCCTTTAATTTTTTTATAATTTGGATTTTTGCTCGCAGAGTCTTTTTTGCTTTTTCAACCGACATTATATATATATATATATATATATATATATAATTAATTTTTTTTTTAAAAAATGGAAATAAATGTTATCATAGAAAGTACAGTATACAATGAGCATAGAATGTACATTTCTCACTCGTACGAATTGTGACATCTGCTTTCGTCTTGCAGCAATTTTCATACTCAAGTCAAATTAATATTATTACATGCCCGTTATACCATTGTGTATGATCAAAAGAAATGTCTATATGACAATAATATTCCAAATGTTTCAAATGTAGAGAATAAATGATAAAAATAGAATATTATCTTTATATAAAAAGTGGTCATTGGTTTTGTTTTATCTCATGTTGATTTTATCTCGATAATTTGTTTTTTCGATTGTTACAAAACATAAGTCTTGAAGTGAAGTACATAATATTTCATGATTATATATCAAGTGTTTATAACAGTCGAATTCTTCGAATGATCTGAGATAGAATAGAAGATCAACAGATAAAGACACAAAAAAAATTCTATTTGAAAATCAAATGTTTTTTATTATCTTCATATTTTTAGATTTCTATTTCTCAGAAATTTGCGATAATGTCCACAAAAAAGTAATTGAATAGAGGGAAGATATAAAGTATTACGGAAAAACTTCACATGAAAAGTCTCAAACACAAATACGATGAAGAATTTAAGTGTAAACGGTGGCCATAAACTGCAACAACGAATGATCTCTGCAATTCGAAAGCAAAATTGATCTGAAACTATTTATGAAAAAAAACCCATGTTCTCGCACAATATTAATTCTCAGCACCTCTTAATAATGATTTTTTGTTGCCATTCTAAAATTGACTGATCGTATTTGCTGATTAATAATATTATTATTTATAATACCGTAAGTTAATTGTTATCGCTACCGATATTCATATTGTCAGTAGACAATCAGGGAGTATCTTTTGACATACAATCTGCGAAACACACAAAAAATATCTTGGAATCACCATTGACTCCCACTTAAAATGGGATGAACATGTGAATGAGGTAGCTAAGACGTTGAGATATATGCTATTCAAATTCAAATGCCTACGCTCTATGTTGGATCCAATCTACCTGAAAGTTATATATTATGCCCCAGTAGAATCTCGCTCACAACACTATATTCTGAGTTGGGGGGAAATTCTTCAAACGCTCTTGAAAAAATTAGAAATAATACTGAAATAATCTATGGTAAAAAATATAATTACCCAACTAAATCCTTCTTTTTCGAGGCCAAAGTACATAACATTAGACAACTTAACTAGTTCACCGTTGCCAAATTCATGTATAAAAACAAAGGATGTCTCAACAAAATAGAACACCAATTCTCCACTAGATATCGTGATAGAGAAAATGTCAGATCAATTTAGCACGAAAATCAGCAGGACAGCGATGTTTGACTTATATAGCACCCAGATTATACAATTTTCTATCAAATATGTACAAAACATGTTTAAATACAGTAAATTCATTCAACCTATTCAAAAAAATATTCAAACATTTTATATTTAATATTGAACCCGATCCAGTAGAACATTTGATAGGGACCTGATTGTTACTCTCGCTTACCTCCGAACATGCTATATTTGTGATAGATTAATTACATAACCCATAAACAAACCAGGACTGGTTTTGAATGGGGGATTGATATGTTTATTCAGTCTGATAACTCTTACTGAGTTTTATATTATATTTATGATTATCTACCACCAAACTATTCTTGTAATTTATATCTGAATATTTATACTTTATATTTGAATTTATTCACTTGAATAATATATATATATATATATATATATATATATATATATATAAAATATATATATATATATATATATATATTGTATTCGGATAGGTTTGAGCGGTCATGATTATTCTGAATATTGAAAGTTCCGTCTAGAAATTTGGTGAGTTGGTTATTTCGACGTTTTGGCTCCCATTTTGGAGCCACTTTCAAGAAAAGTGGAAAAAGATATATGAATTTAAGTAACTGATAAGAGAAAAAGCTGTATATATATATATATATATATATATATATATATATATATATATATATATATATATATATATATATATATATATATATATATTCTTCAGTTTTTTGACCACATATAAATTTTCTACAATGTCTCGGAATAAGGGTCTGATATTAGTTCAGAGATGTTCATTTTACAAATGTAATTAGTAACATTGTTATAGTCACCACAATATATTAATACATAAATAAGTTATATAGACTAAATGTCACATAGTTGCCCATGCACGAGGTTTCTTTCATGAGTTCACTCTGCGATTTCTTCATCACAACAGTACATGTAATATGTATGCACTTATTACATGCTCATCTCATTCATAGATTTGTATAATTAATAACATCATCAGCAATGAGTACACTGACTTTATTATCATTATTCAATTCAATTTGACTGAAGTAGTTATTAATTATACAAATCTATGAATGAGATGAGCTGACACTAAGTGAATACATATTACATGTACTGTTGTGATGAAGAAATCGCAGAGTGAACTCATAAAAGAAACCTCGTTCATGGGCAACTATGTGACATCTAGTCTATATAACTTATTTATGTATTAATATATTGTGGTGACTATAACAATGTTACTAATTACATTTGTAAAATGAACATCTCTGAACTAATATCAGACCTTTTTCCTTAAGAAAATTTATGTGGTCAAAAACTAAAATATATATATATATATATATATATATATATATATATATATATATATATATATATATATATAACTTTTTCTCTTATCTAATTAAATTTATATATCTTTTCCACTTTTCTTGAAAGTGGCTCGAAAATGGGAGTCAAAACGTCGAAATAACCAAATTACCAAATTTCTAGACGGAACTTTCAATATTCAGAATAATCATGACCGCTCAAACCTATCCGAATACAATATATATATATATATATATATATATATATATATATATATATATATATATATATATTGATATGGTTTGATATTTTGAAAATATATATATTTTATTATTGTTATAATTAATATATTTTTGCCCTGTGTTGGGCGACATTTGATATGGTTTGATGAATTATATAAATATAAATATTGTAATATTTTTGCCCCACGTTTTGGGTGCCAATTTGATAGCTTATTATTTTTGGTATTCTTTGAGAGCCAAATTTATATGATATAAATAGATATTTCTGACCCTGTAATAATAATTGTCAGCGAACGTCACTGTTCTCTCGTCACGCTACCAACAATTATTATTTTCTTCGCCACAGCTAACAACAGTCGGTACGCCCTTGTCTCATATAGTCGGTTCAAAAGGAATTTGGCCACTGGTGGCTAACTTCAGTTTACTGAATGATCTTAGTTATGTTAGTTGATCATTGTGAGAAAATAAACAAACCAAATATCAAAAACAATTATCTCCATTATTCAGGAAGACTTAAAAATACCTGGCCTACGAGAAATAACTTATGCTAGAGTGAATCAAACAATTATTCACGGATACTCATAAAATGCATATCATGGATAGATAAACACAACCTCACTTTCTCTGTGAGAGTAATTTTCTGTTATTGTTCATAAAAAGGTGACATAGAGTTCATCGATTGTGAAAAATGTTATTTGTGAAATAGTTCAGGACCGGGAAAGCACTATTAAAGGTTTTATACCTGGTTGGAACTGTTGGTGTTCACAACTATACCATAAAAACAGGAAGTCTCCTCTCTCCAGCCTTCGTTAGGACTGCAAAAACCATGTGTCAGGAACGTATCGATGCGGGACTCTGCTTTTGGAATCGTGGATATATGATATCATTAAGGTAATCTTGTTTTGTTAAGCAAATCATGGAATTATTCCATTTTTTCTTTTAGTGAAATTTTGTGCGTGCTTCCGCTTTGCAAAATATTTTCGATCTCCTTCGAAGCTTTGTTTTTCCGTCGCTTCGCAACATCTTGCCCTTGTTGTTGTTCCATTTGAAATTTTGAATTCGCGCACCAAATTGTCACTTTGCACTGTTTATATTAATGTTGCACAATTTATACACACAATTAAATTCCCATTCTTATAATTAATTACAAGTTTGAATAATAATTGCTTATGATACCTTCTCTTTGCCATTCTCTCACAATTTCCAACTTTTCATTTGATCATCTCTTCTCTGATTGGCTATCTTTCATAAAGACGTTTGCTGTTCTCTCATTGCCTAACTTTTAGTTTGCTACAATTTCATGTACAGAGTGTTTCAAGTTTATAAATGTGTTGATTACTTTTTATTCATGATAATTTTGTAAATCTTGACTTTTAATTGTCTTTTGAGCAATTATGAGTTATGATAATTTTGATAGTGTATATAATTGACTGTTTTATAGTACTTTGACATTTTTATCTATCCATATCATACCTAGGCTCATAAAATACATTGAATTTTTAAAGCTATTTACAACAAACTCTTGAACTTGATAATTATTTATTATTTATTCTTTTTGTGGCTTTTTTGTCTTTCAAAATTTACAACTGGCATAACATAACATAACAATATATATATAATATAAAATTATAAATATAATATAAAATTCAGTAAGAGTTATCAGACTGAATAAACATATCAATCCCCCATTCAAAACCAGTCCTGGTTTGTTTATGGGTTATGAAATTAATCTATCACAAATATAGCATGTTCGGAGGTGAGTAAGAGTAACAATCAGGTCCCTATCGAATGTTCTACTGGATCGGGTTCAATATTAAATATAAAATGTTTGAATATTTTTTTGAATAGGTTGAATGAATTCACTGTATATAAACATGTTTTGTACATACTTGATCGAAAATTGTATAATCTGGTTGCTATATAAGTCAAACATCGCTGTCCTGCTGATTTTCGAGCTAAATTGATCTGAACATTTTCTCTATCACGATATCTAGTGGAGAATTGGTGTTCTATTTTGTTGAGACATCCTTTGTTTTTATACATATATTTGGCAACGGTGAACAAGTAAAGTTGTCTAATGTTATGTACTTTGGCCTCGTAAAAGTGGGATTTTGTTGGGTAATTATATTTTTTACCATAGATTATTTTGAGAATTTTTTTCAGTATTATTTCTAATTTTTTCAAGTGCGTTTGAAGAATTTCCCCCCAACTCAGAATATAGTATTGTAAACGAGATCCTACTAGGGCATAATATATAACTTTTAGGTAAATTGGATCCAACATAGAGCGTAGGCATTTGAATTTGAATAGCATATATATCAACATCTTAGCTACCTCATTCACATTTTCGTCCCATTTTAAGTGGGAGTCAATGGTGATTCCAAGATATTTTTTGTGTGTTTCGCAGATTGTATGTCTTGATGCTGAATATCGGTAGCGATATCAATTAACTTACGGTACAAAATGAGTTTTTTCAAGGTTTACTGTTAGCTGCATATGACTGAACCAATCTATAACTTTTGAAAGATCATTCTGAGCCTTGTTTTCTAATTCTTCCCAGGTTGTTGCAGAGTAAATGACTACAGTATCAACTGCAAAGCGATACAATTTTCCAGTTGAGTCCAGATTCAATAAATTGGTAATATATATTGAAAATAAGATTGGTCCGAGTACGGTACCCTGTGGAACACCGCAACATACCTCCTCCTCTGAACTTTTATTTTGACTAGCTGTTTTCTGTTTTGAATATAACTTTGCACAAATTATATTGATTTACCTCGTACCCCTTCATTCTCCAAGACTTCCAGCAAAAGTGTGTAATTCACTGTGTCGAAAGCCTTTGTCAGATCCAGAAAAACGCATAATGATGGTCTACTTTTGTCGATGTTTTTGTACAGTTCGCTAGTGAGTGTAGCGATTGCGTCACTCGTTGATGTGTTTTTTTTTTAATCCGAACTGATTCTTTGAAATTATATTATATTTCGTGAAAAACCTTTCTAGGCGGTTCGCGAAGGCTTTTTCGAACATCTTAGTAACGTTGTTATCAATGAGATTGGACGGTTATTATTCATGTATTTTTTGTACCTTTTCTTGAATATAGGAGTAACAGTTGTCTTTTTGAAACCACCAGGATCATTTCCAGAGTTAAATACGACATTCACGAGATGTGATATTGGCAGTGCTATCTCATCCACTATAAATATCAGAAGTTCTGCTCATATTCTATCTATACCAAGTGATTTATTTGCCTCCAGTTCTTTAATGATATTTTTCATTTTTTCTTCTGATGTTGGCATTACTGATATTGAGTTTTCTATAATATTTCCTCGCGGTTTCTGAGATTTCGTTTGTTTTTTTTTCTAGCCAATGAGTTCCATATTCGGCTTACTGAATTCTGTATCATTTTCATCCCTGATTTTTTCAATTTCTGTTGACGTTTTTATTGTGTTGATACCATTAACAATTTTCCATATTTTTTTTTGAATTTTCTTTATTTTTATTAATTTATTTTCTGTAACAGTTAGTCTTAGCTATTTTATCAGTCTATTCACTTGTTTTTTGTGCTGGAGGTATTTGTTTCTCAAATCCAAGTCTTTTTTTTTCTGATTTCATTGTCCTTTTAATCCACTCTTTCCTTTTTTTATTTGTTTTATTTATTTTTTGTGATATAGTTTTCCGCTTTTTTGATATTGTCAGTACATTTGTTAAATATTCGAGTATCTTATTTGGTTCTTTGAGTTGATGATAGTTTGCCCATTGGTAGTTCGAAAAATATTTTTTGTAGTTTGTGTGGCATTTTATTCCAGTGTGATTATTGTCAACAATTAAGTGTACGGGAATAAGAACTATTATGGTTCTGTCTCGGTTATTACAGAATCTGAGGTGGCTGCAAGACATTTAGTTTCCAAATCACTGATTTCAGTTTTCAAAAATATGTGGTGTATGCAAGTACCAGAATTATATCCTTCCATTGTTATTTTATTTAACAGTGAAATCAATCCGTGCTCGTTCAGAATATTTAAGTACTTATTGACACCATCATCATCATTTTTTATATTTATATTTGAGTATCCCACAAAGAAAATTATTGGACACTGATATGCTTTTTGTTTGTTCTAGGTACTTGATAAGCGCTGGGAGGAATTCTTCAATATCGGTTAACGGGGGTCTATTTACAGAAGTGATGAATATTGTTTTAGAATTACTCAGGTGTATTTTTGTTCTCATTGCTTTGCCCTGCGCAATAGGGCAAATTTCCGAAAAATTTTGTTTTTTTCATAAACACAATTACTCCATCAATTCTGTTAATATCTACTTTATTATAGAACATGTTGTAGTTATCAAGTTGAAGATATGTGAGATTATATATTCTGAATGTTTCAGTTGACATAATACAGTGGAATTCGCAGTTTATTTGATTCAGTAATATTTTCAGGTCATCTAAATTTTTACAGATGCTTCTCATATGCTGATGAAATAACTTGAAGTTCGTTTTTGGAGTTGAAACATTTTATAAACAGGAACTCAACTATGTTACATCTGAAAATTCTTGTTTGTCAAATACTTCATAATAACACTCACGTACGAATTGAACCATTTTCTTTTCATAACCTACACTATACTACACTAATAGTTTGGACACTAACAGTTATCCACACCATAATTGGACGGACAGTTTATTTTAAATTCAAATATAGTCATGAAAAAGTTCTATGGATGCATGTACATGAAAAACTCATTAGAATTATTTCGGAAAATTTCGCTGTGCTCTGGTTTCCCTGGCACGGTTTTCCATTGGATCTGATTTTGGAGTTGTATTCGTTGTGGGAAATTTCAAGTTCGAAGAGGATTTTTTCTTTATGGCACCTGTTGCTTGATAGGGAATCAAAGTTTTCAATATTTTGTTAAGGATGATATGGATCACTATTTTCAAAGGAGTTATTTTCTCTAATAGTTGGTGTTGGAGGAGCACTATTTGCTTTCTGTGCTAGTACCAAGTTGTCTTCTTGTTTGTCGATGTTTATGATTCCTAAATCTTCTGGTTGTTCTGCTTCGTAGGGTACTTAATCGATGAATAGTTTATTATTTTTTATGTAAGCTTTGTGATTGGTGTTTCTTGCATATTTCAGATGTTGTATGAGTATTCTATTTTTAGCCTGATCCTCCGGGCTCAGATCGTGTGCAATGACAATGCCAGTGTTTTGGAAATTTTTTAAATTTTTGAGTATTTTTAATTTATTTGGATAGGTAACAAATTCAAGAATGATAGTGTTTTGCTTTCCAATTCTATAGATGTTGTTCATTTCATTTTCATTGAAATTTGTTCCAAGGAGTTGATTCAGTTGGGTAAGTGTAGAATCTAGTGAATCTCCTTTTGTAATCGGTAGTCCGACTATAACGATATTATTTTGTAGAGCTTTCCGTTCCAATTTCTAAAAATTTTTCTCTAGGTCAAGATAATTTTTCCTCCAATTTCTCCACATTTTTGGTCAAGGTATCATTTATGGCTTCGATTTCTTGCTCTATTTCCCCAGTATTTGTTTGGATCAACGTTTCCAGCTTTGAAATACCACCCTGTTCAAAATTTCATTCATATTATTCAATTGTTTCAGAGAGGTATGGTTCGGGTGCTTTTTATCTATCTATGGGATATCTTGTCAGCTTCTTATTGATATTTTGTACGATTGTTTTCAGAGATTTGTAGCAAATTGAATTGAATTAGATTAGGTTTCATGTGATTTTCTATTATCTTATTTCTATAGTTTCCATGTATTTAAAAATTTGTTTATTATAAAAAAATTATAATTTAACAATGTTTTCGATTCACTTCAAACATTTTTGTTTCTCAGAGAGACTTTTGGATACGTCTGACCACTTCCCAATTGATCTATAATATATATATATATATATATATATATATATATATATATATATATATATATATATATATATATATAGCTGACCCGACAGACGTTGTTCTGTCCAAATTTCTATGTTTCCTAAAATGTTTTTCCCGAAAACTCTCGTCCGCGTAAAATTTCTTTTTTTCTATGATTTCCTTCATGTTGTTCCATCTAGACTATGCTTTTGACTCCTTCTGCTTCCTATTGTCCCTTTATCCCGTTTTCCTGTTATCCGTTTTTCTTTATCCCGTTATCCCATTTTTCCGTTATCCCCTTATCCTGTCATCCCATTATCCCGCTTTTTTATCTGCTTCCTATTGTCCCTTTATCCCGTTTTCTTTTTCTGTTATCTCGTTTTTTCTTCATCCGTTATCCCGTTTTCTCGTTATCCCCTTATCCTGTCATCCCGTTATCCCGTTTTCCCGGTTTTCGTTATTTTGTTATCCCGTTTTCCTGTTATCCCATTTCTCCATTATCCCGTTATCACTTTTTCCCCCTATCCCCTTATCCTTTCATCCCTTTCCCGTTTTCCCGCTTTTTCGTTATCCCATTATTCCCGTTATCCCGTTTTCCTGTTATCCCGTTTTTTATCCATCCCGTTATTCCGTTTTCCTGTTATTCCCTTATCCTGTCATCCTGTTATCCCGTTTTCCAGTTTCTTCGTTATCCCGTTATTCCCGATATCCCGTTTTTCTGTTATCCCGTTTTTCCTTTATCCCGTTATCCCGTTCTCAATTTATCGTACTACAATTATTATATTCGATTGCCATCTTGCAACGCTATTGCGGATCTGTGGATAGAATAAAAGGGGCTGATCGTAGAAGGGTGAAAATTCACGGTTGTATGTATATATATAAAATTCTCGTGAAACGGTGTTTGTAATTAAACTCCTCCGAATTGGCTCTACCGATTCTCATGAAATTTCGTGTGCATATCGGTTAGGTCTGCGAATCGGACAACATCTATTTTTCATCCCTCTAAATGTTAAGGGTGGTCCACCCCTTTATTTATTTTTTTTTCGATAAAAATCTTTTTTTTTATTTTTTCATGATACAGCATTCAAAAATACATGGAACTCCAAATTTTCACTCTTCCACGATCAACCCCTATTTTTCCATGGCCTTTTTTTTATTATTTTATCCACATATCTGCAATAGGGTTGCAAGATGGCAATCGAATATAATGATTGTAGTACGATGAATTGAGAAAACGGAATAACGAGATAAATAAAAACGGGAAAATGGGAAAACGGGATGAAAGGATAGGGGATAAGAGGAAAACAGGATAACGGAATAATGAAAAAATGGGATAACAGGAAAACGGGATAACGGGAATAACGGGATAACGAAAAAACGGGATAATGGGATGACAGGATAAGGGGATAACGGAAAACGGGATAACAGATGGAGAAAAAACGGGATAACAGGAGAATGGGATAACGCTATAAAGGGAATAACGAGGTAACAAAAAAAAGGGATAATGGGATGACAGGATAAGGGGATAACGGAAAAACGGGGTAACGGGATAAAAAAAAACGGGATAACAGAAAACCGGGATAACGGGACAACAGGAAGCGGAAGGAGTCAAAAGCATAGTCTAGATGGAGCAACATAAAGGAAAACATAGAAAAAAAGAAATTCTACGGGGACGAGAGTTTTCGGAAAAAACATTTTAGGGAACATAGAAATTTGGACAGGACAACGTCTGTCGGGTCAGCTAGTATATATATATATATATATATATATATATTGTTATGTTATGAAAAACCAGTTAGATATTTTAAAAAGAAAAAACCCACAAAAAAGAATAATTATTGATTAGCTATTAGTTTCAAGAGATTGTTTTTACATAATTTTAGAAGTTATTTTTCCTTTATAAGCCTATGTATGATATGAATAGATGAAAATGTCCAAATTTCATACACTGTCAGAATGATTACAACCCATAATTCTTCAAAAGACAACAAAAAGTCTAGATTTACAAAATTTTCCTGAATAAAATTTGAAACATACAGTATATGAAATTGTAGCTAACTAAAAGAACAGCAAATTCCTTGATGACAATAGCCAATCAGGGAACAGATGGTCACATGTAGAATTTAAAATTGTAAGAGAATAAGAGTGGGAAAGTGTCAGAGGCAATTATTATTGGAATTTGTACATAGTTAATAAGAATGGAGAAATAGTTTTATGTATAAGGGAAATGACAATAATAATAATACTTAAGAAGTATATTATAAGAAATATGATGATAATGATGATAAAAGTATATTGATAAATAATATGAAGGTATATTAATAATTAAAATGAAGGATAATTAATTTATGAAAAAATTAAAAAGAATTACAAAATAAAAGTGAATAAAATGAGAGATTCAAAATAATAAAATATCCAATTCAATATGAATATAAAGAACAACTGAAGGAAGAAATAAGAAAAATAATAAAACAGCATAATTGAAAGAGTACCAGTAATTGTAAAATCGATAATTGAAAATAATATCAGTATAAAATATAAAATGAAAGTAAGATAATAATAATATATAAAATGTCATATATGCTAATATCTTGAAAAGTTTTCTCTCTTGATCTGAAAAGATGTCTGGAGTCAAGTTTTTCTGGAACGAAAGAACGTAGTACTAGTAGTTGTAAATAATAGTTATCGTTGTAGAATTTGTTTTTCTTGAACTGGTGGGAAATCCAGCATAGGTAGTTTCCTGAAATTAAAAATTTTAAGTTCAATAAATGTAAATAAAGAAATTGATATTCAAAATTTTCTAACTAGTAGAAAATTATTGAACATAAATTTAGGAATGTTGTTATGTTATGAAAAACCAGTTAGATATTTTAAGAAGAAAAACCCACAAAAAAGAATAATTATTGATTAGCTATCAGTTTCAAGAGATTGTTTTTACATAATTTTAGAAGTTCTATTTCCTTTATAAGCCTATGTATGATATGAATAGATAAAAATGTCCAAATTATATAACACAATCAATTTCATACACTGTCAGAATGATTAAAAAAAAATAATTTACTAATAAAATGTATCTACAAATTTATAAATTTGAAACATACAGTATATGAAATTGTAGCTAACTAAAAGTAGCCAATGGTAGAACAGCAAACTTCTTGATGACAATAGCCAATCAGGGAACAGATGGTCACATGTAGAATTTGAAATTGAAAGAGAATAACAGCGGGAAAGTGTCAGAGGCAATTATTATTGGAATTTGTACATAGTTAATAAGAATGGAAAAATAGTTTTATGTATAAGTTATTACACATAATCATAGACAGTGAAAATGTGACAATATAGTGCGCGAATTCAAAAATTCGAATCAGGGGAAAGGAACAAAAATGGTATCAAAGCACAAAGCCACAAGAGGAGATCGAAAATAAATTTAAAACGAATGCCACGTTGTATTTTTGGGAGAGAGAAAAAAGGAATAATTTCCACATTATAAGTGGAAACCAAGATTACCTTATTTGTACACCGTATACAAGTATCCAAGGCTGATTGCTGAATTTGTATGGTCCTTTTCTATTTGGTATTGGAGTTCCTGATAGCATTGGAGTGAAAGGGAATCCAAATCCTGGCGTGTATTGAACACCGACAGTTCCAGACAGGTATAAACCTTCCATAGTGCACATTCCGAACTGAACAATTTCACTAATAACGCATATTCCTTCGGAAGAACTTTATTTCAATTGATTTCGAACTATTAAATAAATTTTCACTTTTCAATTTTCAAGGTAAAAGTGAGGTTGTGTATATTTTACCAATGAACTTTTCTCATGATTATCCATGAATATTTGTAGATTTACCTTAGAGTAAGTTATCTTTCGTAGGCCAGGTGAAATTAAGTTTTCCTGAATAAAGGAAATAATTGCTTTTTGATACTTTGTCGTTTGTTTTCCACAATGATCAACAATCATACTTATGACCATCGAATAAATTGAAATTTGACATATGAAGCAGTGGCTAGTGGCTCAATTGCCTGAACCGGCTATCTGAGACAAGGGGCGTACCAACTGAGCTTAGCTGTGGTAAGGAAAATGATAACAATTGGCAGCAACGTGACGAGAAAACAGTGACGTAGCTAGCACTTATTATTACATTGCAAAATATATTATACAGGGCACAAATAATTATCTATATCATAACAATTTGGCTCACAAAGAAGAGCGAAAATTATTAGCAATTTTCATTATATAAAAACAATTTATATTTACAATTTATCATAACATTACAAATGGCGCCCAAAACGTGGGGCGAAATAATAACAAAATAATTTGTTATAACATCATAACATTACAATATATATATATATATATATATATATATATATATATATATATATTGCAATGCAATGCATGCTAATAATTTTTTCCCATCTTTTTTGGTCTATAAGATAAAACACCTGAAGTTAAACATGAAGAGACCTATTTATATTGAGAAAAAAAAATAGAAAAGTTGAAACACACGTATTTTTAGTTGTTACCTCAAATATTGCTAACCGTTATAGTATAAAACGGTCAACCGCCGGCGCGGCCTATCAATAATTGTTTTCAGGTGAATGAAAAAAAAATATAACACAGAATCATCACTATTGGTCCGACACCATGAGGGAAAAACAGAAATATGATAGTAAGAAATGCCTCACGAACACTACACATATAGATTCGATTTTCATAAGAGTATTTCAGCTATTTCAGCTTAGTCTCTTACGAAGACAGTGGTCATGTTCGAAACGTCGCGTCAGCAATATTGAATGAACATTATCTCCTGGACACTTGACTAGTTATTCCAATGATGAACCAAACTCGATGACAAACTCCAATGTATATCGCTGGTTTATTTCCACCCCGTGGAACTACTTTGCGAAAAATATCAATAAAATAAATAGCGACTCATTTTAGAGCTTCTCCTTAAGGATAAAATCATTCTGACACATGATTAGAAGAGATGTAGGGAGTAAAGATAAACATATCGCATTCAATGTCACTTTGACCGTATAATCGCCCCATTCATATGGGATGTATCTCCTGCAATTCCATTATTTACAGGAGTTTTCCACCCCCTACAGTATCAGAGAAAAATAACAAAGCAGGGTTATGTACATTGAATAAAAAATAAAATCCTAATTTTTTTGAGGTTTCATTTCCTTAAAACTTGATGTTTAGAAATTTCTACCACATCTGCTTCCATACCCTTATTCAATTTGAATTATTCAGGGTTTCCATAAATTCAAAGAATATCATTTATGTCAGTTATTGTGAGCATATATGTTTTCTCTCGGAACCGCTTGTGGCAAATAACTCGAAAGATATGAGAGGATGAACAATCCAGAAAATTTCCATCAATAATTTATATTATATTATTTGTTGTTCTACCCTTTCAAAAGTGCGTTGAAAATAGTCAGTTCGCTCTAAGTGTGTATAATGAACTTTCCATTTGGTTCGAGGAGACATTGCATTCCCATCATTGCGTTTTGTGATAGGGTTATCTTCCTCTGAAGATATCCAACTTTGAGCCCATCCCGCTCGTGGTCTTTTCATGCTTTTTTCACCAATGTGTATATAGTCTCTAACAATTTCTTCTGTTTTCAAAGAATTTCATGACATCAGTTCGTAACATTGTCTGATATCAGAATTCATGAATCTGCCTAACCTGCTCGAGTTCACTGAAATCCATTCACTCATAAAACTCTGGAATCTGAAGAGAAGAATCAGCTGGCATTTCTGGATGTTTCGATCAAAAAGGAACCCGATGGTACCTTGGCCTCTCTCAGTTACAAGATAACCCATATTCACTTGGAAAGTTCAATCTAATTCACATGTTTCGGTGATTTTTTCAATATTCACTTTTGATATAATGGATGAATTGATTTTCCGGCGTATATTTCAACTCTTTGAATGGAAAACTTTGTTTTCCTTCGCAACTTCATAGTCAAAAATACCTCCTCGATGAATAATTCCAGATCTTTCCGTTCCCTTCCTGGAGATACAAGGATAAGCCAGGTTGTAATGAGCATTTTGCTTTCAATATTCAGATAGGGAAAACCCAATGAGGTATGCAGGTGTGACTTTACAATGGATATCTTGAATCTCAATTGTTCAAATTGCATAGTTGGGATTTATCGCTATTATAGAATTCAAAGATGTCTATCTCCATAGAATCAACCCATGATACTATATTTCAGTTTGTGTGTTTTGTGTGTTGTGTCAACTGAAGTAACTGATATTTCGTAGAAGGCTCGATGAATATTTTAAAATTGTTTGCCGTAGCCCATATCTTCTATTGTATCGATCGGAAGAATTGAACAAATGGTTACAATAGGTGAGATCACAAACTCACGAATTTGCTTCATATGTGCTTGATGTTGAAAAATAGTGATAAAATATAATATATGTATAGTTTTTCCCAAGAGATAGTGTGTATTATTCGATTAAATCAAATTCAGTGGAACATTCGAACACAGCGTTAATGCCGCTTATTTCTACGTCATAAGTCCATTGATTGGGCATTTTCCTGAGTGGTCAGTGTCATTGTTTTGCGGAAATTAATTTTTTTGGCCTGCTCACATTGTAAAGAAATATTATGAATTACGCTTCACAACTCTGTAATTATCTTGCGCTGTCGGCAATCGGCGATAGATCTGGACTTGTTAAGTCACTTCCTGGCGTGGTTTCCGACGTGTTCAAACAAGATCATTCCTTTGGGAATTGGTTTTGGAAAAACTACTTCGAAGAAATAATGAAAAAAAAAACAACCACTTTTATCATCTTTCTTCACATTGTAGATTTTTTTTCCAGAAATTAGTGATCTCGCCCATTGCACGATTTCGTATGGAAGCATTGAAAAGACATATTCGGCAAAAGAGAATGAACTGAAAGCCCCAACCCTGAATGGAACTCAGCTATCATTTTCCAAGAGAGTCAATTATTTGTGCATTATAATCGAACAAACACTAACATGGTAGAGCAACATCAATAACATTATTTCCAGAGCTGCAGCGACAACTTGGACGCGCCGCACAGTATTTGGCAATAAATGGGGGTTGGGGACAAAAATTATGTACTGGACATATCAAACGATCAGCAAACCAATGGCCACCTATGCCTCATTAGTAGGGTGGCCAAAAACTCAACTGTACTGGGCTCAAATCAGGCTGCTTAGAGTGCAGCGATTAGCCTGTCTGAGAATAAAAATGGTAGGAGTCTATATTACTCAAAGTGAAATGGATAGACAAATAGAATCAATGGGGGGAACTCCGAGTCAATCTACACGAAAACATTATCTATTAAGTTTATTTTATTTCCAAAGTGTATGTCTTTCGAAAGTTCAAACTTCCATCATCAGGACGACTACGAAGAGTTCAACAAATGGTCACCATGATAAAATAACAAACGAATGAACAAAGAACAAATTCCGTCATCTACACGATGAGATCGATGAAAAGAAAACAGAAGCCATCGTATATATACGAGGCATACTGATAGACTAGGAGCTCTCCCCATCGATCCTATCTGTCCGAGAATCACAGAGTCAATGTTCACATACCCACTGCAGCATGAGAGGTAATGCTAAACCTCTTGCCAACTGTGTGTGATGATGAAAGCGGTGATAGGTGTCTTCAGACTGCACGTGACATCAAACTTGAAAGCTGGAAATCTGATTGGCCTTCTGAAGATCCTGGAAAGTATTCCCCCAGAATCCAGGTAGAAACCATCAGATATTATGCCATCTAGGCACTTCGGAGTGCATTATGAAGTGGTTATGAACAACCATCATATATGCACGGATAACGGTACGCAACTGGAAAGGGATGCATCAGTTTAGTATACTGATGGAACCAATATAGACAAAGGAGCTAAAGTTGGAGAACGGGTCCTAGTTTTGGGCTCTCAAAATTGCTAGATACCAACCATTTTTGAAGCGGAAATCTATGCCATGGAAATTTTTGTTCGAAAATGCCTTGCAAGAGGCTTGATGGGGAGTATATATTTTACGAAGTAGAAAAACTCAAAGTCGTCTCCACAATTAAATATTGCAATCGATTAGTTGAATGATGGTGAAAAGGTAGAAAACCATCGATTAGACATGTTTTGAACCTCTATAGGTTCATCATCAGCGGAGTTTAAAATTATGGAGATGAAAAAATTATGGGTTTAAAACTATTATTATTTATAGTCAAGAGTTCATATAGTCATGTTTCCAATTGTTTCTATTATGAACTCTTGACTATAAATAAAAAAGTTGAGAGGCGTCAAGGGACACCCGGATGGAACGATGATTCTTTCGATTAATTAGTGAAGGTATTGTAATTTTTTTTTTTTTAAGTTATAATAATATTTTTTTTATTATTAACAAATATAATGTAATATAAACTCAATCAGTAGGCTCAATTTTAGTACATACGCATTGATATTGTAATATTGAAATATAATTTGCCTTTAAATTTATTAAAGTTATGACGCGTACACTCGCTAAACACACAATAATGGAGAGATTATAACGCGTATGACTTGGTTAGCACAATAGTAAAGAGCGGTTATAATGCGTACTTGCTAAAAATACATAAGCATTTATTATTGTCTGTATAAAATCTCTACTTACCTAACTCCATCAGCAATATCCGGAACTTGTGCAGAAACACTGTCAGGATTCATAATTGTTTTTATTTTTTATTATTTATTATGTACAAAAAATCTGTATACACTCAACAAAAATAATCGTCGCGACACCACACTGTTCAATGCGAAATAAAAAGACGAAACGAAAATAACTGGCTTGCTTTCTATGAGAGAGAGAGAGAGAGAGAGAGAGACAGAGAAACACGCGCACGCCGTACGGCTTACAACTACAGCAAAAAATGTCGTTACAACTTTTGGTCTTAATTTATTCCGTCTAGCCCCCTTCCGCAACGCGCGATAAGGAACTTCGTTCCAATAATAATTTTTAACCCATAATTTTTTCATCTCCATGATTTTAAACTCCGCTGATGATTAACCTATAGAGGTTCGAAACATGTCTAATCGGTGGTTTTTTACCTTTTTACCATCATTCAACTGATCGATTGCAATATTGAATTGTGAAGACGACTTTGAGTTTTTCTACTTCGTAAAATCATACCACTCCACTTTGAGATACAATGGACTTCTACCACAAAAATATATATCCTATTGAACAGCCTGTTCGATAGAATAGCCAAGCAGCACTTTGAGCTCTGAAGTCAAACACTTGGGAGTCAAGACTGACTTGGGACTGCGAACTTTCTCTTAGGCAACAGGCTACGAATAATCAGGTCATTTCCATGTGGGTGCCAAGTCACAAGTGAATCAAAGGCCAATGAGAAAGCTGAAGACCTTGCCAAGGAAGAGGCAAACACTCGATTTTCTGGTCCAGAACCCTCATATGGTCTTTCAAAAAACAAGGAATAGTTTCGCGTCGGGAGGCCGACTAAATAAAACTCCACTGAAATGAGGTTTCAGGACAAAAACAAGCAGGAAGGCTTCTGAGCTCATCGTCAGAAGAAGCTCAGCAGCTTCTTGATTTGAACAAAAAAGACTACTCGAACTGGTGACGGGGCTGCTCCGGAAATAGACCTCTGAGGTATCACCTCAAGGAAATGTGCGCTGTGAGAACTTTGCCCTGTAGAATACGAAAAACGTGCTGCCTATCATTTTTGGTTCATCCTCATGGAATACTGACCCTTTTGCCTTCTGTTTTTTTCCTGTAGATTCTTGATATCCAGCATGGTTCTCTTCTGAGATTCAGGCTTGAGAATCGCTCACCTCTTAGAATATTCGTAGCCTTTTCTCAGGTGAAGAGTAATGCTCAATGAATTATGATCACATGTCCTCTCCTACAACCTCCCCACTGCTCATAATCTCTTTCGTAGGACCAGTTTTGGCGCTGGGAGGCCGACCAAATGAAAATCCACTGGAATAAGGTTCCAGGAAAAAAACCAGCAGAAAGGCTTCTGAGCCCATTGCCAAAGACAGCTAAACAGCTTCTCGGGTTGAACGAAAAAGACTTTTGGAACTAGTAACAGAACTGCTTCAGAAATAGACCTCTGAGGTATCACCTCAAGGAAATGTGAACTACGAGAACTTTGCCCTGTAGAATACGAGAGACGTGCTGCCTACCATTTTTGGTTCATCCTCATGACCCTTTTGCCTTTTGTTTTTTTTTTCCTGTAGATTCTCGATATCCAGCCTGGTTCTCTTCTGAGATTCAGGCTTGAGGATCGCTCACTTCTCAGAATATTCGTGAGTGAGTTATGATCACATGTCCTCCCCTACAACCCTCTCACTGCTCATCATCTCTTACGCAGGACCAGTTTTGGCGCTGGGAGGCTGACCAAATAAAAATCCACTGGGATAAGGTTTCAGGACAAAAACAAGCAGAAAAGCTCCGGAGCCCATCGCCAAAGGAAGCTAAACAGCTTCTCGAATTAAACAAAAAAGAATTTCGGAACTGGTTACGGGAGTGCTTTGGAAATAGATCTATGAGGTATCACCTCAAAAAAATGTAAACTTCGAGAACTTTGCCCTGTAGAATACGAGAGGCGTGCTGTCTTCCATTTCTGGTTCATCCTCATGGAATACTGACCCTTTTGCAATCTGTTTTTTTTTTCTGTAGATTCTCGATATCCAGCCTGGTTCTCTTCTGAGATTCAGGCTTGAGAATCGCTAATCTTTGAGAATATTCGTAGGCTTTTCTCAGGGGAAGAGTAATGCTCAATGAATTATGATCACATGTATTCTCCTACAACCCTCTCACTGCTCATCATCTCTCACACAGGACCAGTTTCGGAGCTGGGAGGCCGACCAAATGAAAATCCACTGGAATAAGGTTCCAGGACAAAAACAAGCAGAAAGGCTTCTGAGCCCATCGCCAAAGACAGCTAAACAGCTTCTCGAGTTGAACAAAAAAGACTTTTGGAACTGGTAACGGGACTGCTTCGGAAATAGACCTCTGAGGTATCACCCCAAGGAAATATGAACTGTGAGAATTTTGCCCTGTAGAATACAAACGACGTGCTGCCTACCATTTTTCGTTCATCCTGATGGAATACTGACCATTTTGCCTTCTGGTTTTTTTTTCGGTAGATTCTCGACTCCCACCCTGGTTCTCTACTGAGATTTAGGCTTGAGAATCGCCCACCTCTTAGAATATTCGTAAGATTTTCTCAGGTGAAGAGTAATGCTCAAATGAGTTATGATCACATGTCCTCTCCCACAACCCTCCCACTGCTCATCATCTCTAACGCAGGACCAGGAGTGTTTGATGATGCTGTTTTTGACTCTGGGCGTTATCGCATAAGGAGATAATAACTCAAGATCGTCCTAAGCAAAAACCGTCAGCGGTTTCATCAAAACGCAAGGGAGCCGCTGAGATATGAAGAATCGATGAGAAACCAGAGCTTTTTCCTTCATAAAACAGGTACTTTAATATTGACAAGATGATCTTTATATAGCTGAATGGAATCTGCATATGAGTGATAGGGGGCTGATAACCACTTGTCGATTTGGCTTTTTTTTATATTTTCGAATATTGTGGATCTATTTTCCCAAAGGTGCTCTCATCTATGAATATGAATCGTACGGGCAACATCGGAGATTGCTCATCATAAGTTGATAATGAAATGCACCATATTCTTATCTTTTATTCTAATCTAACGATCACTCATCACTCGGCAGGGGATATATTTGGAATAACCATTCGCAGAGTTTCAATCGCAAATCGTCCGACAATGAGAGTAATCATTTTAGCAGTGTCTATTTTTTCTATGGCAGTTGGTGTACCAAGTGAGTAATAAATTGGGGGTATGTCCTAATCGTATTACTAACTTTATTTTGGTTCCAAAAAATCATTTGGCTCATGTGAAAACTGATAATATCTTGGAAGGCACAATAATTTTTATTTATTCGAATCTAATTTTTTCATATTATGGAATTGCTGAAAATAAAACTCAAATTTGTTATGATTCTTGAATAGCAAATGAGTTGGATGAGTACTTCGAGTACTCTCTCAATTCTGCATACATAATATTCCAGGAACTGAAATCATGAGGCTCGAAGAAAATGTTTTCGAAACACGAGACTCAAAAATCGCAGAAATCGCCGGAATATTATAGCAAGTTATGATATTTGTTGACTTAGATTTGATTGTAAATCTAGAATATCTTGAATGAGCTCGAATCATTGTAAGCAAAGAAAATAAGAAAAATAAGTAATTGTTATAATTTGATTGATAACTGATATATTCATACAATTCACAGGAAGACATTATTTTCGAATAGATCTCCAGCGATACGATACTATCTAAAATTCAGGAAAGTTTTCGGATTCAAAATCCCATTGATTACAATCTAGTTTTTTCTGAATGAAAATAATGGTGAAACGAAACAGCACAACTGCGCTGTCAATAATTGGAAGAAGCCGGAAAAGTGATTTCAATTCACTGAAGAGAAGAAATATTTTCTCTAAGTACGTGAATTTTATTTCTTTCCTGATTTAAGTTTGATAAACATCATAACTATTCTTTTTTCATATGGGTGAATTAAGGCTTGGTGCGCAATGTCTTTGGATTGAAAATAAAAATTCATTCTTGAGCGGCAAACGGCTGATGTCCACTGATGTGAGAATGATGAAAGAAATTAAGACAAGCTTTTATACAAATGCACTAAGAAGGTTTTTTTTTTATTTGTAAGACCTAGGTTCTTCTGTGAGCTGCAGATTCAAAATTTTGCCTCGCAAAAATACTTATTTTATTTGTGCGACATGCTTTTGAATCTGCTACTTACAGAATAACCTAGGCCCAACAATAAAATAAATTATTTTTCCCTTTTCAATGCATTCGTATGAAAGCTTGCCTTGAAATGATTTGTAATCATTTTCATTCAATTCTTTCCAGTCATTTATAAAATCCTTCATCTTATTGAATTCTGACAAAAATTGATAATCTCCGACCCCAAAAATACCCAGATACCAATTTTGAATGGAATCGGGCCATAATACAAAACAGTCCCATCTTGGAACCGCCATCTTAATTATGAATTTTAATAAAAACATTATATATCCGACCCTAAAACCCTCCACACCCCAATTTTGAATGGAAACGGGCTATAATCACAAACTCGTCGCCATCTTGGAGCTGCCATCTCAAATTCGTGAATTTTGACAAAAATATCATGATCACCGACCACAAAAACCCCCATATACCATTTTTCATCGAAAACGGGCCATAACCACAAAGCTCGTTGCCATATTGGAGCCGTCATATTGAATTCATGAATAAACAAAAAATCGTGATCTTCGTCATCGCAAACCCCCACAGACCATTTTTGAATAGAATCGAATCATATTCACAAAATTCGTCCGCCATATTGAAGCCGTCATTTTGTTTTTTCTCTAGCAAAAATTTCGTAATGCATTGACAACGGAATTAGGAAAACCTGACAAATTTCACGTTATTCAGACAACTAGAGTGGGTCAAAATTCACTTGAAAAATTTGAACTAAACATACAAACAAGTGTAAAGTTGAATGAAATATTGTAAAAACGGAGTAGCTCACCCCACATATTTGAAATTTATAATTTGCGTTTCCGAAAACCCGCAGAGAGCAAATTTTAATAGGCACAAATCAGAGCTGCCATCTTCAAATCTTGAATTCCGAGAACTTCTAATGAAAAAGTGGTTTCACTTAAAAAAACAACTTAACTATGATGATCGATACGATTGCAGGGTGTTGGACAAACATCTGCAATCGTTTCGAAAGATAGATCTGGACGCAATCACTATAACCTCCACTATGTTGTCCATTTCATAATTTGAGGAATGTTGAATGAACATTTTATTCTGGAAATATATATATATATATATATATATATATATATATATATATATATATATATATATATATATATATATATATATATATATATAATATATACAATATCCGCCAAAATCTTGGAACCATATGGAATTTTTTTTTATTAATATTTTCTCAGAAAATTTCATTCCTCATAGAAGTTGGTGCATTTAATTGAACTCAATACGCGCATAGCTGTTATTATCAGTGGCGTGCCGCTAAGCGGGAATCGTCCGATATTCTAAATTCATTTTAGAGTAAAGTGACATTACTATGGAAAATTTAATAAAATGTTATTAAAAAAAGTTGTTTGCAATCAAAAGATATTCCCACTCATCCATTTAGGTAGGCACACATACCTATCAAGTCTTAATTTGAATATTTATTCCGTGGTTATTAATTATTCAGCAAATATTTTTCTAATAAAGATTGACCTCTCTTTCAAGGACCCTTCCTGGCTTTATTTCATTATCTTTCCATTAGTGTTTTTTGGACTCATCTTCAAGATTTTGTTGAATCAGTTAATCGCTTCGACAGACAATTTATGCTAATTTAGTAATCTACTACGCAAAAATTATTGTCTATAATTCCCATTAAAAATTGGGGCCAACTCATCAAGCAGTTATTGAAATTCGTAATTGGTAGACTGAACTGGATAACTGGGAATATCTTTCAATTGCAAACAACTTTTTTCGATAACATTTTTCGATATTTTTTATAGTAATATCACTTTACTCTATGGTGAATTTAGAATATCTCCCGATTCCCGCTTAGCCCCACGATAATAACGGCTATGCACGTATTTAGTCTAATTGAATGCACCAACTTTTATGGAAAACGAAATTTTATGAGAAACTATTATTAAAAAAAATTCCATATCGTTCCAAGATTCTGGCGGACACTGTACATATATATATATATATATATATATATATATAGTTAGTAGTATAACTTGTGCATAGTAGGATTTGTTCGACATGTATTCATAATATGGAATAAATTCATTTGGAATTTGGATATCTGATAGGCTAAGAGCTGGCTGCAGAAAACCTGGCCAATCGAGTAACATAATGGAGTGTTTTCAAAATGTTAATACTCATAGCGAAAATGAGAAAAATGATGTACTGCCTGGACAAAAGTTGTGCCTAAGTTTGTATAGCCTTAATTCGGAAAAGCAACCATAGCAATGTTGGAAATACTTTCGACACACACTATCTCTCGAGTTGGCCGAGCGGTCTGAGGCGCCAGATTCAAGCTCCACTGCACATGCATTTTTGCAATATACAGTCAGCCACAAAATAATTTCAGTCAGCTTGACCTTGCCAATTTGCTGAATTCAGGTCAAAAAGTAATTTGAGCAGGTGATTTTAATGCAAGGCGTTCTGAGTGGAACTTCCGTACGATAATGAACAGAAATGCGACAACACTGTGAAATTATTCGGTGAACAACAATGTCATAATCGAATACCCAGATGATCCGACCCATTTTCCATATAATGTGTCAACGCCTAACATTATTGATCTGGTTGTAAACAAAAACGTACTAGACCTAGGAGAGCTTCAGACCATCTACGCACTCACCACTGATGACGACCCTAGGGTTACGACAAAGCTGTTGGACTACAGGAGCACTAACTGGGTCGGGTTCAGAAGACAAACGGGAGTTACAGTTTTTTGTGGAAAATATACAAGCAACAAGGATCAGTACTACCAGAATAGTGATGGTTTAGGCTGTTCGGGATCCTCTTCCATTGCATATAAAAAATCTTATCAAATTAAAGAAAGATGAGAGAAAAAAGTGACAAAGAACGGGTAATATCACATATCGAGGAAGCTATAGAAATATTGCGGATATAGTTGGGCGCGACACCAAACGCTTCAATGACGAAACATGGAAGAGAAAACTCGAGCAACTTGACGTGAAGGACAATTCTCAATGGAGGGTGGTTAACCGTATCAAAAAACGATACGAATCCATGCCCGCCATAGAGAGCGGTTCAACACGGGTGGTGACCGATAATGAGAAGGAGGAGTTGTTCGCCAAATATTTTCACAATGGTGATAGCTTCAAACAACCCGCACGAACAAAAAAGATATAAGATCATTGCTGAAGGGGTCAGGGAGTTGCCGCAAGTAAGAATAAATTCAAAAACGTTTTCCAAATTAATTATCACTCTTGACGATCTCACAGACATCATCAAAAGACTTCTTCGAAGCAAAGCACAAGGGTCCGACGGAATCGACGCAGTTCTGCTCAAGAACCTTCCCAAAAAATCGATATTGCAATTCCTATATCTGAATAATGCAATCTTCAAATAGCAGCACTACCCTGAAGAGCTCAAGCAGGCAATGATGATTCCCATTATTAAACAAGGTAAAGATAAGAACAAAATTGACGGCTACAGACCCATCTCCCTGTTGAGTACTGTAGCCAAGATTATTGATAAAATCCTTCTCAAGCGTTTTATTCGCCTTGAAGAAAGGATGAAAATTATTTCGGAGAAACAATTCGAATGTAGAAAGGGGAGATCCATAACCTCGCAGGTGGTCCGAATTGTCCACGGAGTGGAGGAGTCCTTCAACAAGGGGCAAAGTATAGTCATGGTCCTGCTGGTCATGAAGAAAGCATTTGACAAGGTATGGACAGAAGAGTTCATCACAGAAATGGTGGGGGCAAACATACCTTTATACATGGTGTTAATCCTTGATCCCTATCTCAATCAGCGGACATTCAGAGTTGAAATTGAAAACATAAAATCTGGAAAAAATTCGGTCGGAGCAGGTGTTCCACTGGGCTCCTGCTTATCACCACTCCTATACTATCTATTTACGTACGATTTTTCCCTGTTTGCCAAATGAATGTAGCCATATACGCAGATGATACTGCTGTATATGCGCATTTGTTTGCAAGCGAGGTGGCTGTGAGACAAGTGGAGGTCCACCCCCGTGGGAAGGTCGTTACGTATCTAGAGAGGAACAGAATCGTTCCAAACACAGATAACACAGTTATCAATTTTACCAGGAAGCTTAACAATTACAAGATTTTTTGAAAACTAAAACTCAAAGATGTCAGTTTTGATGAGTCGAAGTCTGTGAGATACCTGGGGCTTGAACTGGACAGGCGGTTGACTTTCCATAAACATGCTAACCTGGCAATTCAGAGGGCCTCTGCTGATATGAAGAGGATGTACCCTCTGATTGCCAGATATTCAAATCTTGCTCTAGAAAACAGATCATTGGGCCTGCAATGTTGTTCGCCTGTCCAGTGTTCTGTAGCCTGCCCTGGACAACTTTGCTGAAATCAGACAGGATGTAGAACGAGGTACTCCGTATCGTCACTAATAGTGATAGTTAAATTCGGCTGGATGCAGTTCGGGAAATCTCTAACATACCCAGAATTACAGAATACATCAAACAAAACTCTCAAAAATTATATAAATATTTTATACCCCAAAGTCCGCTGACAAGAGATATCACTAGCATTAGAACACATCATAACTCCCATCGAAATCACGGGCGACTCATCTATCAGTCATTAGAATTATTTCACGAAAGAATCATCGCTCCCACCTGAATCAGGCCAATTTTATATGACACAAAATAAGATCCGAGAGATCTTACCTTTCATTGCTTTGAATCGGTTTTTAAATTTTCTTTTTCTTTATGCTACCACAATGTAATAACCACCCACAATTGCTTCATCTCTCAAATATCTGAATTCTATAACACAAACAACACACGCATAGATGCACAAAGGAGGCGCAGTAATACTGTTCAAATATAAGCGGGTTTACCCGCTAACATTAACATTGTTTTCACTACTTAATTCGTGAGGGACATTTGAGTCTGGACAAGCATTCCCCCTCTATAGCGACATAGAGCGGTAGATGTTAAGGTTCCCTACCTACTCTGAACTCCATCTGATTGTACATATTCCTCGTGGATCCCTTCTTCGCGAAAATTTCTCAAGCATGTATATATCAGTTGTAGATATTTTCGTATAAAACCAACCTGGGAAACCCTAGTATTGTATATAATAGGAAACAAATTGATTTTGATTTTCTGATTCAAGCACTGGTTCTTGACAGATAAGGGTTCGAACCACACGTCTGACATTTTATTTCATTTTTCCCTTCGAACTTGAGAAATGATTTGTTTCGGGACCAATAGTCGCCCCAAAACAAAAAATTCTCATGTCTGACAGCTGGCTGCAAAAAACCTGGGCGATCGAGTAACAGAATGAAATATTTTCAATATGTAAGCACACACAGAGACAATAAGAGAAATCATTCAATGCCTGGGCAGAATTTGTTCTCAAGATTTGTATGCCCTCTAGATAGCTAGACATGAATGTTTCTAGATATATAAGTTTCTATTCATTTTATTGTGGTATATATGAGAAAAAAATCATTATATTATGTATCTTTACCTTGTGAAATATCAAAATAAATTATTGCAATTATTTTCTAATAATTAATATTGTTTATTGGATGATTATTTGTTATACTTCTCTAATAGGATATATTAGTAATAGCACAATACTTTGAGAAGTAGAAAATCTCATGCCAGGTATTTCTAATAGGCATTATGATTTTTCTAATACAAAAACTTTGGTTGTAGTTTGAAGCTGTGATGAAATAAATAAAAAGTGTTGTCCCAAGATATTAGAAAATGATTTAGCGAGGCACTAAAATATATTATATACTAGCGGACCCGACAAACGTTGTCCTGTCCAAATTTCTATGTTCCCATTATCCCGTTATCCCATTATCCCGTTATCCCATTATCCCGTTATCCCGTTTTCCTGTTATCCCTTTTTTCCTAATCCCGCCCGACAAACGTTGTCCTGTCCAAATTTCTATGTTCCCATTATCCCGTTTCCTTATCCCGTTATCCCATTATCCCGTTATCCCGTTTTCCTTATCCCCTTTTCCTTCATCCCGTTTTCGTTATTCCTCATCCTGTCATCCCGTTATCCCGTTTTCCCGTTTTTTCGTTATCCCGTTATCTAGTTTTCCTGTTATCCCGTTTTTTCTATGAAATAAAAAAATAAAAAATAGGAGTTGATCGTAGAAGGGTGAAAATTGAGAGTAGGTAATATGAATTTTTTTATCCTAAGTCATGACAAAATAAAAATAAAAATCTTGCCAAAAAAATAGGAGTTGATCGTAAAAGGGTGAAAATTGAGGGTTGTATGTATTTTTGAATCCTGTACCATAAAAAAATGAGAACAAAAAAAATCTGAAAAAAAAATCAAGGGGTGGACCACCCTTATTATTTAGGGGGATGATTTGTAAATCTAAACCATCCAGGGCGCCACCCAAACGCATACAAAAATATTCATTCAAATCGGTCCAGCAGTTTAGGAGGAGTGCCACACACGTACAGAGAAAAGGTTTACCTTCATGAAGGTTCATGAAGGTTGGCTTGCCTACCTTGCGGTATAAAGCCGTTTGATTCTACCATCTATGTAGCTCGACCAATGCCAGAAGAACCCATCCCAACTCCACTCTCCTAATTACCGGGGAAGCTCCTTCTTCAGTCTGACGTTCAATACATAATTTATTTATTGATAATATAATAATTCAATAATAACAATAATAATAGTTTTATATGATCTACTTTTCACTTCTCCCGTTCTCACCTATTATCTTTCACACCCCTTTTCTCTACTGTTCATGGAACTTAAACTATTCCTAAAATACTAAACATGTGTTGTTTTTTTATTGATTTTTGTATCCTTTATTCCCCTATTTTTTTTCTTTTTTTTTTATTATTTTGTCATAATTTTTCATTTGCTTTTTCCTCCTTTTTTGTTACTTATTTTTTTTTTCCTTTTTTTTTCTGCCTCTGAATTTTTTTCGTTCCCCTATGCCTATACTATTATTTTATTATTCCGCTTATACTAATTTATTACGTTTGTAGTTTCCCCCTTATGCCTTATACTAATTATTACAGTTACTTGTATTTGCATTTTTTTCCCCTTCCTTTTGTTATGTACATTCACACTTTGTTATTCCTAATACTAATTTCTTACAGTTTCTGATATTAACGTTACTATTTCTATTTACAGTTTCTATTTACACTTTGTCATTTGATGATTTATTCCTTACATGTTGTTACATATTTACCTTTACCTTGCATGCTTTTATTTTCTGCACCTAGCCTAGTTTCTGTTCATTATAAACATGTTAATTTGTTAATTTCTTGCACTAATGATCTTGTAAGTGTCGTCCTGTCTGTTACCCTTGGAGGGTATGTCATATGCAATTGTCTCAATTTTGTTGTAAGTTCGTGTCTCGCTTGAACCATTGTTTCTAACGTGCATGTTTGTATTATATGTGTTTTGTCTTCTTCCGTCGTTCCCCATGTACATATTCCGTCCGTCGGTCTCAAGTTGAATCTTCTGTAGTATGTTTGTAAATGTCCGTGTCCTGTTAGTAGTTGCGTTGTTTTTCAATCTAGTTTTATTATATCTCGCCCCACTCTTGTTATGTTTCCGAATAGATTCCTTCCCTTGTTTGTTTCTTCCCAGAATTTTTGCCATGTTTCTTCTTCTCTTAATTTTTTTATTTTTTTGAGTTCCTGTTTTGTTCTTAGTAAATATTCAATCCTTTCCTCGTCATAGTGCTTTGCTGCTTTCTTGTCTGCCTTTCCCATTCCTCTATGTTTTTGACCTTAATTATAATTGTTTGTCCTAGTTGTTTCCTGTCCACAATTTTTTTCATTGTGTTTGTTAGTCTGTCTCTGTCTTTGTATCTGTAGATCCTACCTATAGCCCTTTCCGAATCCGTTATCATTTTTATCCTCCGTGTCTTTTCTTTCCTGATTCCCCAATTTATCGCTTTTAATATTGCGTACACTTCTGCCCTATGTATGTCCTTTCCTCCTGAGACTCTCCCTCCTTTGACCTCCCATACATTATTCCCCTCTTCGTATGCTATCCCATATGTTCTCTTTTCCCTGTTCTGGCTGGCGTCGGCGTAGATGATAATTTCCTCTTTCCCTTCTACTTCTTCTGGTTTTATCTGTATTGCCGGGTGTATTTTGTCCTTTGTCTTGTATTTCGTGTCCTTCCTTCCTGTCCGTGTTCTATTTTGTGTTCGTACTCCGTTTTCAATGATATCTCTAATGGTACCGTTCCTGTCAATATATGTAGTGCGTCCGTTGGTGTCGTCTTGTATGCTTTTGTGATTGTGATGGCCCATAAATGCTTTTGAATTCGTGTATCGTGAGCCCTGCTTCCCCATATTTCCGCACCGTATAGTACCATCTGTTTTATTACTTGGCTCATAGATTATTTTGAGGTTTTCTCCCGTTGCACCCCATTCTCTTCCGGCAATCACAAATAGCTTGTTTGTAATGTCTTGTGTCTTCGTCCTCATTGCTTTTGAATGTTCTATCCATAAAAAATGTCTGTCGATTGTAATCCCTAAGTATTTGACTTTGTCCTGTAGTGCGAGTGCGTCTTGTCCCATTTTAATTGTCGGTGGTCTTATTTCTGTCGTCCCCGTCACAAAAATTTCCTCTGTCTTTCCTTCATTGTATGTCAGTTTGTTCCTAGATGCCCATTTGTTGCATGCCCCCCAGATGATTTTCCACTTTCTCTCTATGACCTTAGCCGACTTGCCCGAAATTAATAAGGCCTGGTCGTCTGCGGATGCTTGCACCAAGTCATGTTCGTCAAGTTGTTTTGTGCTATCTATGCTTTGGAACCAATCTTCCATGAGGATTAGCTACAGCATGGGTCCCAAGCTTGATCCCTGAGGACAACAGCTCCATTTGCACAATTTTTTTTAATCTCTTATCTGTCTTTCCGTTAGGAAGTTATGTGCTATCTTTACCAGGTTATTTGGTATCTGTTTCTCCTTCATTTTTTTCTTATGCTCGGGGCCCATGCTGTATTCAAGGCGTTAGTGATGTCCAATGTTATCAGAATCGAATGAATTTTATTTGCCTCGTTTTCCTGGATTTTATTCGTTATACTTTTAATGGCTTGGACCGTGTTCCTGCCCTCCCTGAATCCATACTGCCTGATACCTTGTTCATTTTCCCTTTCCATCGCGTGCGTGATTCTTCGCGTTACAAGCTTGTCCAAGATCTTTCCCAGTGTTGGTAGCAACGATATTGGCCTCTGCCCGTTTGCTTTAGGTATCCAAACGAGGTCGCCTATCTTCCGAATTTTTGAAAATTTTCCTTCTCTCATGCATTGATTATATAGATTTACCATCACGTCCCCGAGTAATCCTTCTATGTGCTTAGCCGCCTCGTTTGGAATCCCATCTTCTCCTGTAGCTTTGTTATTTTGTAGTTCGTCTATTACATTCTTCAGCTCCTGCCTTGTGACTGGTATGTCGTCCTCCACTTCCGGTTTTTTCTGTTCGACTTTCCGCCGTATAGCCCTGTGTTCGTCATTCTCTAAGTGTATTTGGTCTTTCGGAAAATATTGTTTGATTAATTCTGATGTTGTCTCTTGCCATTTCTTTCAAGTACTGTTGCTATGTTCGCCTGTGTTTTCCTATTTCTCCTGATTATTTTATATGCGATTCCCCAGTGGTCATCCTGTCTTTGTTCGGTAATGTATATCCTAAGAGCGTCCCTTTTCGTTATCTTGATTTGTTTATTGTATCCCTGTCTGTGTGTCCTGTATTCTTGTTTTTTTATTAAGTTCATTCTGTCATATTGCCAAACTCTCCTTGCTCTATTGTTTTTTTCCTGGTTTTGTCAAGGTCTTCGTTCCACCAGATCTGGTTTTCCCTCCCTGTTCTTTTTTTTACCTCCATTGCCCGATCGCATGCTGTTATGCATATTGCTTGTAGATCTTGAGCTTGTTTGTCTACCGACTGTGAGTCATTATGTTCATATTGTTGCAGTGTTAATTTGAATCTTTCCCAGTCTGCTTTTCTGACGTCATAGATTTTTTTGTTTACCTTCTTTTTTTGTCCTTTACTGTTCCCTGTACTGTATGTTATATAACGATGGTCACTCAGGGTTTCCTCTTCTTCTACCTTCACACACGTACAGTAGAATTATATATATATATATATATATATATATATATATATATATATATATATATATATATATAAAGATATACAAAATTTCAAGAGAAGTTCAAAGCTGTTATTCCATTATATGATTGCAGTACAAAACTTTGCCCAGGCATAAAAAAAAATTAAAGGTCTCTGTGAAAAAATACTGTCAGGTGTGGGATTCAAACCCTCACCTGTCGAAAACCAGAGCCAAATCTGGCGCCTCAGATCGCACGGCCAATTCGGGAGATAATAGGTGTCGAAAGTATTTCCAACAGTTATTACATTGGTATGCTGGCTTTTTCCGAAAAGAGGCCATACAAATCTTATGCACAACTTTTGCCCAGGCAGCACATTATTTTTCTTATGATAACTGTACTAACATTTTAAAAATATTTCACCATTTTACTCGATTGGCCAGGATTTCTGCAGCCAGCTCTTAGCATATGAAGTCAAGCAAGGCGACCAGTATTTGGATGGGTGACCACCTGCCAGGGAAGACTCGCCTTTGAAAAGACCCTAATGGGTGCAGTGTGGTAGTATATTCGCCCCTGCAGACGTCATATAAATGAGCACGAGATATGGCGATTGATATGCCGTCCTCTAGAGGGGACGTTAGGATGGCGATCCCAAATTCATGGATATTGAGCTCATTGAAGATTCCTACCTCTGGCCTAATTTCCGGTTTGGGGGAGTGTGCTGCTCATCAGCGTCGGTATTGAGTCCAGTCGCAAAACTAGGCCGAAGTTAAATAAAGAAATAAAAAAGTATGCCATATTGCAAATCACGTGATTATGATCAAATATTCACAATTATGTGAATGTTTTATGATCAGAAATATTTTTTCGGAAATACTTTTTAAAAAAATCTACAAACTAAGGACAAACGACATGCAATCACACTCTCCATTTTGTTTGTGATTTATTTAATATTTTTATTGAATTGAAATCAGTGAACAACTTTCAGTCAATAGTCATACAGAGTGTTTTAAAAAATGTGTTACAATCTTCCAGGGTTGTAGAACTAGTTGAAATAAAAACAATTCTATGAGTATGCGTTTTTATAAACGTTGCCCCCAAAACTTGTTTTTGATATATAAATGAGAGGGTTTGTATTTTTTTATACCCTGTATTCATGTCGGGATGAATTTCAGTAGGCATAAGAATGAAAAAAAACACTATTAATTCAAGAATGTATTCCGCAGTTGCTCAACACGAAGTTCATGGCAACTACAGCTTTTTCTACCCAGTTCTTGGAGAGTCTCCAGGAGTATTATCATGGAAAAGTTATTCTGGGCCAGTCCCTCATTTGGAGGCTCAAGTATCAGACATCGTTATCCATTTTTACAGTACTAGCAACCCGAAGAATGACATTATAGTGGACCTAACTAATTCTAAGGCATTATCAGCGACATCATTTTCTCCCTCGAAACCATCCGTTTTTGTGGTCCACGGTTGGACCAACAAATTCTCATCTGGCAGTTGCCAAGATGTGAAGAACGCAATCCTCAAAAAGCACGATGTCAACGTTTTCGTGGTCGATTGGAACATAATTTCAAGATGGGACTATATGACAGCTTTCGCCTCGGTAGTTAGTATCGGAAATATATTGGCATCTCTCATATCAGGCTTGGTCCAGCATAATGGACTGAATTTAGGAATAACCTCGATTGTGGGACATTCACTTGGAGGACA
Organism: Gonioctena quinquepunctata; assembly: GCA_018342105.1. Lineage (NCBI taxonomy): Eukaryota > Metazoa > Arthropoda > Insecta > Coleoptera > Chrysomelidae > Gonioctena > Gonioctena quinquepunctata. The sequence goes on along the minus strand of JAFIRS010000813.1, from coordinate 18,687 downwards.
GATTGCTGGCATTGCAGGAAAGGCATTGAAAGGACAACTTGATGAAGTTATTGGTGAGTAATCTTCATTTTTCAATCATATTTTTTCCGTACTCTGAAAAAGCTAGATGTGAATGGAACAAAGTTGATAAATAGTTTACGAAATTTTTTGGAAAAAGCAACATCAAAGCTGAGGGGTGAGAATGTATTGCTCAGAAATGATTCATTATTTCGACTTTGAAATGTTGATATTTGTTTTGAGAATAATTTTCGAATTGGATATCTTCTATTGGCGTATCTTCAGTCATGAGTCCTGTGATAATTTTTATAAGACCTTTGTTCGAAGTCTGATACGGTCCATTGCCCTATTCCTTTTCGCATTTTTTTCCTAGGATGTTTTCAGTTGTTTTTGTGTTTTTTTTCAGATCCAATGTTCTACAGACACCCGTACTGAATATTTCGGTACCTCAGGATCTAGTTTATTTCAAGATCCACTTTCGGCGTGTTCATCGGATTTTATGTTATCGGTAATTCTCCAATATCCTGACACCCAAATCAGCTTAACGCGATTTCGTTTCGTCAGTGTTCTAGTTTTTTCTTCGCTTGTCCTCAGGAATTAGGACGTCACTTCCTGGCTTCTCAATGACTTCAGTGCCACCTGGTTATCTGACAGGGCTATGGATGTGTTTTTCTCTTCGTTCATTTTAAAAAGCTGGTTGATGCGTTCTTTATTTATTACACCCTCATGTTCAATTGGCACTGCTGCATTTTTTCCTAGTTCATCTTTTCCATTCTGCAAGTTCAGCATTCCCCGAGGAATGCCATATTATAAGAGAACAGTTGTTGTTAAAGGTGGATATGATATGCACGAAGTCCCTGTTTCTGCATATCGATTTCAATATACTTTGGAATTTGATAATTTTTTGTGGTGAAGTCGTTCTTCATATGTGTCTGTGATCTGACCAACTCTCCTCTTCAGAAACATTACATTCTGTTACAAAATAACACATGAACGTGGATACTATTGATACATCAAGTTTATCGTAATGAAGTTTGGTTTATTACTGATATTCAGTATGTCCATATATATCGTTTTCTAACAGGAAGTGTAGTAGTTGGTGCCGCCGCTGATTATTACCTGCAGTTCTTTTTGCCTGCAGTGTCCTCACCAGCTTCTCCACAGCCTTCGTGGGTGGTGATAGGTATCCTCCATTGCTGTCCCAACTAACATTATAGGAAAATTATACCAAGCAGAGGGGTAAAATGGCTTGAAGAAGTCCGAATTTACCTATTTCTAACCAATTATCTACCTTCAACTACTAACTAATTATAAAAACTGTAACTCAGACCACCGGATATTCTTCAAAAACCATAAACTCAATAGGGGTAGTGCATAATATGAAATTACTTGTCATGAACTTCAAATATACCTTCACACCCTCATGGGTCAAGGGAGTTATTTATTATGTTGAATTTCACCTGAAGGTGACCAGCAAAATGTGTTCAAAATACTTGAAATTTCAGGGAACACTTTCTAGTAAATATTAACCTGATTATTACCACATGTTGGTTCACATAGTCAGGGAATACTATACACTCTACATTACCTTTTTGGCACCAATTGAGTTGCCTGGGCATTTTGTGTCCTAATTTGTACCAACTGTTCCACAATGAGGGCGATATTTTTTTAAAAAAAAAAAAAAAATTTTTTAGTTGAGGCCCGAATTTGGTAATTTTAAAATTCCGGGCATTTTTTGTCCTAATTTATACCTACTGTTCCACAATGAGATCACTACAGTATTTGTCTATTAAGACTAAATGTCTACAACGAAGTCAAAATTACCAAAAATCAATTCCTCAAAGTAACTTAGCCCATTATCAGATATTGATGCCCCAATCTATTCGGATGAGCATGACATGATACAATTTACTCTCCTCAAATAAGTTATTTTGGGCTGAATTTCAGAAATCTATAAAATGTCAAGTAGAAATTTGAATAGAATTGATAAACCATACAAGTATACCACCAACTACTATCGATTAGCTGCCATAATGAGAATATAATCCGAACCTACACTTCCCAAAGTTCAAAGATGAGAGCCATCATGTTACTTATGTGGTACATAAAAATATTCAAATATGTAGAATTTTTTTGTAAAATTGTTTTTTAACCATTTTTTCAGTTGTTTGAACCAACCCTCAGAAGTTATTTAGAACTTGTACGAGTTAAGATCACGGGGACAATTCTACTTTATATGTTTTCAATATTTATACCATTCTTATCCACTGTTACTATCATATTTCGAGTCAATATAATTTACAATAATTTTCTGTGGACTTAGAACAATCTACATGTTCAAATTCTCAATTTTTATTAAATGATCGAATCCAGTGTTTTCCTGCTGAATTCGTGTTACAATATTTTCAGCATATTTGGGAGGAGTATAATGTTTTCTCAAATTACTTTTCTATTTAGTTATATTCGGTGGCAAACGGAGGACGGTATGATCATTTTTAAGGGTCAATAAATATTATATTTTCATTATTTTTGTTGTATTGATTGATGTTTCTGAAAATTCTTCAAGATTGGCCTCATTTGAATATTTAGTAGGGATTTTTATAACCTGTCTGGAATTATACGATGCGTTCATTTGATTTGATTTATTTTTAGTTACAACGTTTTTCCAAACCAGGAACTGGATGGTTTGTTTTCCATGTCCTGATGATAGTCAAAACACCTGTCCTTAATATTTTCTTATGGAAACAACAACGCCTTGTTTACTGTTCCACCACCCCACAATATGCGAATTCGTTAAGCCCTATCACTTGAAATAGTTGCTATGACTTTCTCAGAATAATATATCTAAGCTCTGGTGGCTTTCAAATTACGGTTAATAAAAAAAATAGATTTCGTGGCCTTAATTACGATATTCTGTCAATTTGTCGATATATTCATTCCTTAATTTCACCAACAGATTGATATTCAATATCGCTTGCATTTTATAAACAATTTTATATCTGAAACCATGCTGTTTTTGAAACCTTCCCAACGTTATTCCTTGTTCATAGACTGTTTCTTACCCCCTGATATTATTTTTCACAAAAATCATTATATCCATCGTCCCTGGCGCGCAGTGTATGTCACTCAGGTCAACCCCAGGAGAAATTCAGACTCATCCTCGGCATATCTAACGATCGTGAAAATCACGACTTTCTACTCCAATAATTACGGAGTGTTTCCATGAGAAGTGAGACACACTGTACTCATATATATATATATATATATATATATATATATATATATATATATTTATATATATATATATATATATATATATATATATATTTATACATTATGTAGAAAATATTTTTTCTAGGATTGGATCCAGCTGGACCGGGTTTCCTTCCCCTAATAACATACAATCGCATTACCGCTGAAAGTGCCAAATTTGTTCAGATCATCCATACTGATGGAAGCGCAATGGGGTATGCCCTACCTTGTGGTCACGCTGACTACTATCCAAATGGTGGACTCATTCAACGTGGTTGTGAATTAGATCTTTCAGGAGTATGTTCCCATTACAGATCTTTCCAATATTTAGCAGAATCCATCGTTTCTGGAAATTTTAAGGCTCGCAAATGTGACCTTTACAGTAGTTTCGAAATGGGTCTGTGCGATAAAAACCAGGCATCCATGATGGGACAATATCCAGTTGACAAAAAGTAAGTCGACAAGCATTTGAATACAGGCTATTTTTTCTATACTAGTTTATATTATATAACCGTACAAAGTTCGTTCTGAGAAAATATCGTTGCAAAAAACAGACTTTTATAGAAATAAATTTATTATTTCTTCCTCTTCTATAAGCGAATGAATTCTTCAATTTTCATGGAAAACACGATCCACAGCTCCAGAGTTCCATTCCGTCAACATGAATTTTTGGAACTAACGAACTGAGTTTTCTAAAAAATGCTTTAAGGTGAAATTTTAAAAAAAATTATCCAATAAATGACGCTCGAGTTATATTCCATCAAACTATCCACAAAATATTTCAATAAACCACTAACTTTCATTAAAAAAGAAGATATATACTATTTTTCGAAATAAGATTTAAAAATCACAATTATTTTTGTAGAATTTTATTATCGATATTTCCTTCTGCCGGTGTGGGTAGGTTTCAGAAGATGTAATTGTTTTGGACACTAATTCCGGGTGCACCCAAATTCCGATACGCTTTGGGATATTTCTGTAGTTTTGGTGAAATCTTAAGAATCGTCTGATAGTTTAGTATGGTGTAAACATAACCTCCATGAATAGACTCACAAAGGACCCCGCTCAAACCTTATGGAAAAGTGATATATGTGGGAATTGCCTGAATTTTTGATATTGTTAAGAGGAAGTCCAAAAACCAATAGTTTCGTAGATATTTGCCAATGATACTGGAATATCCCGGGTTCGATCCCTATCGGTGATGAAACTTTTTTATATTTTCATTCAAGTTTATTGTTTTTACAAGCTTTCATTAAGTTTCACCTGTCCCGGTGTCTGTCTGTCAGTCTGTAATCAAATCTTACAAGTTGAATTTGACCCACTTTTAGTTAAACTATTCACGTGAAATTTGGTGAGTGTTCATAGTTCTCGTGACAATGCATTATGAAATTTTTGTTAGAGAAAAAAACGAAATGGCGGCTCCCAGATGGCCGACGATCTCTGTGATTATGGTCCGATTCTATTCGAAATTGGTATGTGAGGGTTTTCGGGGTCGGATATCAAGAATTTTGATTCAAAATTGACAAATTCAGGATGGCGGCTCCAAGATGGCGGGCAAATTCTTCAATTATGTTTAGATTCTATTCAAAATTGGTATGTGGAGGTTTTTGGGGTCGGAGATCATGAATTCATTGTCAAAATTCATGAATTTGAGATGGGGCCTCCGAAATAGTCGACAAGTTTTGTGAAAATGGATCGTTTCAATTCAAAATTGCTATGTCGGCGTTTTTGGGATCGGAGATCATGAATTTATTCGAAGATTATTGATTCTTTGTCTGGATGGCGGACGAGTTGATCTTCAGATGGTATTCTCATTGAAGAACCAGATAGCTCAGAACTTACAGAGAAATGCTCATAATTACGATACATTAACAAAAATTCATAGATTGAGGCGTACTTACTGAAGAGCACAAAATAAAAAAATCAATAAAAAAAAACTTCCTTAATGCCAAGCTTCTATTCAAATGCGCTTAAAAGTAATAAATAATTGCTTTGGATGTGCGGCGTGAGTTATTCCGTGAGTTATAGATTCAAAAGCTAATCGCTTTTGCATTCGTACTGAAAACTTTGCGCGACAAGCTCTTGAAACTATAACTCACGGAATAACCTACGTCGCACATCCAAAGCCATAATTTTTTTTTTTAGCGCATTTGAATAAAAGCTTGTCTTTAGGAAGGTTATTTTTATTAATTATTTTCAGTTTGTTTTTTGTGTTAAAGTTAGTTGAAAAAATAGTTCAACCAACTATAAAAAACAAAGCCAAACAAAATCTGAACTGTATTTCGTCAACTTACTCTGACACAAAAAAAAACTTAAAAAAATAAACCTTTAAAAAAAATCAAAGAAATTGTCACCGATTGGGATCGAACACGGGATATTTCAGTATAATTGGCCAATATCTCCGAAACTATCGGTTATTGGACTTTAGCGCAATGGTAATTTTCAATCAGGAAGACTTCCTGTAAACAACATGAAAAAATCAGGCAATTCCCTCTCAGACCACTTTTCCATAAGATTTGAGCGGGTTCCTTTTTAAATCGATCCACCTTCCAGTTTGTCAGATATTTGCAATTGAAAATGGGTGTTTTTGTACGCGATGCCTATACCTAACAAGTGAATGGATAGGTCTTTGTTTCCATCGTTTATTATAGACGCTAAACGCATCTTAAGATTGGAAAAAAAACATTCGTGTATGCAGTACTGTTGAGGGTTTAATACAAAATTGGTGATTTCCGAGACTGGCGGCATCATATACGCATTGGATTTGACTGTGCGCTGCGGACGAAACTTTTGGCTGATACCTGTACATACAGAGCTACCCTAAGGGTTATAGTTGAAACGTTTCCGAATGGTGAATTAGACAATGAATCATTGGTGAGACCCGACATATACGTCTAAGCCCTTTCCTCTTGTTTGAGATCTACTTAAGGCACTCCTAGATACGCCCCTGAATAAGTTACGATAACCCTTACAGATAAATTACTTACACCAGAGGAGGATGGCCAATAAGCTGTACTTCCTACAAAAACAGATACTTTAACAGAGGGGGCTCGAAATTAGCCTGGAAATTGACCCCTATCTGAATGTGTTGATTTCATAACATTTTACCCATCGATCTAAAGAACTATAAAAACAATGAAAAAAACAAACTTGAAACTTAAAACCTTCATAAACAACAACTTCCATAATTTCTCAAAAATAATGAATTTATAAACATGTAAATGGGAAGGAAGTTTCTCTATCTCTCTCTCTCCATACAATAATGAGGTTGGATAATTCATGAATCTTTTTCATTTAATTTGAATATTCATTTCCTCTTTAACACTGTCAATCTAACATTGTAATATTTCAAAGAGTTTCGTTTTTTCATGTTATATTCTAAACTATATAGAATTGTACCCATAACAAATTTCCATATCTTAAATTCGAGTTCCACAACACAAGCTATTATAGCTTAGGTGGATCATTCCAAAGGTGTCGAAATACGGGTAATTCCTGATTATATCACATACATATTCATCCGATTTTATTTCTTTTTATCACCTTTTGTATTTACCAAACTTTGTTATATATGTTCAATTTGATTTGATTCTGGTGTGTTGTGTTGCTTCTCCTGTTGTGATGAGATTGTGAAACAGTTTTAACAAAATTTTAAAATGGATTATCGTGGAGTTTAGAACGAGCAAAGTAGGGAACTGAATGTTTTGGAGTATTTTCAAAATAAATTGTTCATGCTGGAAATGAAGATGGATTTATTGATGGTGCCATTCTTGTTTTTCCAACTAAAAACAAAAGTGCTGATTACCATGTTAATATGAATTCGGAATAGTCGAATTGTGGATGGCAGCACAATTGTTACCGAGACATCACAGAAACCATCATTGATTATTTATCATGGATGATGCAAGGTATCATTCAAGACTTCTGGAAAAAATTCAAAAGTCCCCGACGACCAAGGATGAAATCATACAATGGCTGCAAAATACAAAAATAGGCAATCCTCAGCTCGCCTCCAAATGTGAACTGTAGAGGTTGTGCAGCAAATGTATCCACAATTTTGAAATTATGAGTAGACAGATATCTTGTCCAAGAAATGGAAGCTTTCTGATTATCATTCGTGATAATAAAATCGTTTGGTGATGGATGAATCTCTGCACTCGCCTTCTTCAAATCTTCATGTTAACCTACCAGAAGGTTTCTTAGAAATTCTCCCGAATCTGCTGGGACGTTATGCTCGAAGGAAGGGGCAAAATTTCTGAATAGACGGACGAAATGTGAAGTATCCACCATTTTTCGAGAAGAATCAGAACTCCAGATATTTTCCATCAAAGATATGAAAGATTTCACCAAATTTCCTTCCATTCTTGATGTAGTAGTATTTAAATCCTCCATACAAAAACCATTCTTGAAAAATTCCAACAAAACCTTGGTGTGCGAGAGACACTGGATCATGCTATTCATAAAACAGGTATTTCCTACATTCTTCAATCCTCTTAGGCCAAATGTAGAAATGGAGTCTCTTGTTGGTATGGGATGCTCACTCATGTTTAATGGAGAATCCATAGGTTCATTGTTCCTGTAATTGAAAGAACGTGATAGAGAAACTGATATTGGTTTTTTGGAAAGTACTGAGTGATTATTTTTGATGACTGATATGTATCTCGTAGGAAAATTGGGACGATAATATAATTCATCCAGTGAATGCGATGGAGGAATTGTACCCATCACAGAAAAAGCATTGCCCCTTTGAATTGCTATACTTATTCTTTGTATCAAAAATGACGTTGAACGTTTATCTTTTGTAGCGCGGCCCACTCTCCTTCCAATTTCATGGATAAAAGACAGAGATGCAGGGCCAAAGACACCAAAAGTTTCGACAGCTATTGGATGGAAAAGATAATCATTTCCAAGATTTTGATAATTTTTTTTTTTCAATTCCTTGCTGGATATTGCTGCAGCACCTGCGGACTTGGAAGTATGCTAAATGAGACGCTGCAACTGTGTCAGCACAAGTGAAGTCCCACACCAAAGGTTTGCCACATTTCCAAGGTATCAGCGTCATACCATCAGGACGTTTACCATCATCTCGGCTAGTTCCGAAAGGTTCTAACACAGCTGGAATACCTGCCGATACCATAGAACGTTTAATGATATCATTGACTTGATAATGTCAGGATAAACGACCTGCACTTCTATGACAGCTCAAATCATGAGTTCCTTTTTGATTCACTTCACTACCACATCTACATTTATGAGGAATACAAATATCTAAACCCAGTCGCAGTCCAATTGATATTCTGAAAGACTCGTCATCTAAAAGGGTTCCGAGAGAAGCCACAGGTAGAGCATTCAGCCAAGCTCCGGATTCTTTTATACTAACAGATCTCAGACGAGCCTTTTCTACTTCAGACTTGGACGAATCAAGTAAATTTTCTGAGGTTATATACAAAAGTGGAAGGTCCTAGGATTTCTGAATGTTTCTCGTAGCTGGTGGCAAATCTAAGTTGGTTTGTAATAACCAAAGAGAAACAGCGTCATCAAAAAATGTATCAGTCGTTTCAGAAAAAGTGGAAGGGAGAATAGAATCAATTAGACTGGATACACTACTCATGGAAGCTAAGAAGGCGGGTGAAGCTAGGGAAGAAGCCAAACGCAGCCCCAGACCTCCAAGATTCACCGGAAGTGTTGCATGTAACCAAGAATCTCCATTAAAAGAATCATAAGTAACATTTTCCAAAGTATGGCGCATCAAATCGTCGAAATCTTGAAGCTCATTGAGACTTTTCCAAGAACATCTGCGGGTATACATCAATTTTGGTATAGCGAAGCAATTTCTCAAGAGAAAGAATGAGATGTGAGTTGGTAGTTCATTCAGACGGGTGGAGAGTAACTGCAGAGAGTCCTTTTTATTTCTATTATTATTCCAAATGATATTCGACTATAATTATTTTCATGTGACCTATATAAATATAGTTCACTTGAAAAAAATTGTTATACATAGCACCAAAATATACACGAAATATACACTAACCTTGGACAGTCCCTCATAGGAGAAAATGCACTTTTTTATACCATGAGTCGGGAATAATAGTCGGTGACGTCAGTCACTAGTTCAGAAACAACACAATAAGAGCGGCAAAATAATATAATTCACAATAAAAATCTATAGTATCCCGAATCTATAATCCCTATATGCCGCTTGTTTTAAATGCGGACACAGCGCACCGGTGCCAAAACCCTGAACGATTGAGCTAAGATGAGTCACTGACTATAATTTCGTCTTATGGTATAGTATTTTTTTATTGTAACTCTTGCAAATGATGATAATGAAATTGAAGCTTTCTGGGAAGAGACAAATATAGGTCGACCTGAAACACGGAAAAACAAAATAAACAAATGTCATGAAAACCGATATTACGAATCATTTGATGAGTTTTCTGCCAGCGTGTCATAATTCGTCCACGAAATTGTACCTGTTGTTGATGAATATAGTGAAAATGATATACAGGAGAAAACTATATATTTTTATTCAAGAGTAAAAATCAGGAAAACCAAGAATCAAATCAAAAATAAAGTGATCAACAAAACTTTTTTTCATGAGTTCAAGTTCAAACAGGCGATTAATATTCCTTCCCTCGATCACCAGTATTCCAAATGATTTTTGACTATGATTCTTTTCACGTGAACTCATTGACTGTGGTCCACATTCACTTTTGAAAGTGTTGAATGCCTATTCTCATTGTTTTCGTATGCTTGGTTCTTTGAATTCTCTTATTTGATTAACTCAACTTATACAAATGTTATTTGTTTCAGTGCAAAGGGGATCTATTTCTTGGATACACATATATTACCACCATACGCCAAAGGATGACCATACTGTGACACCCAAAAAATGTAAATTTATTCATTAAGTTTGTTTTGTAGAATTATTTCAGGAACAATTTGCAATGATTTGATACTCTTCTATCGGAATGCTATGTTAGAATGTATAGAAAATGATAAACATTATTTTTATTGAAACAATCTGTGATTTGTACAGAGAAACTATTTATAAATAAAATATTGGATAATCAAATAATGATTATACCTAGACATAATTGAGAATTAGAAAATAATTAAAAAGCACATCCTCTGAATGAAATTCTTTATTCTTTCTTCATTTTGACTTAAAACCCAGGATACAACAAATTTTCATTCTACAGATTGCAAACAAGAACGAAAGCTACATTTCCATAAGGATATACTCCTCATCAAGGTATTCGATGAATTTTTCTGTCGATCCTTTCGAAATATTGAGTGAATAAATATGTTTTAATAACACGAAAAAATGTTATGCGTTATTCGGTATCTAATCAAGATTCCTTTGCATTTTTGAATTTCATCTTACCCAAAAGCAAAAATTACTAGATTCACTCTTTTTTGAAGGACAAATCATTTCTACTCGAACAAGTGGGTACGAATTCCCAATTTTGACAGGCAATATTTGGATAATAATTTATAATTCTTGCCATGGCGATGTTTCTCAAAAAGTGGCGAAAAAAAAGATTTTCAAACCTAATGATATTGATGTTAACTTCAAAGAGAGGATGCAGCTTCAACTAATTTGTATGTGTGACAGGTAGCCCATCACTACAAATGAGTGGATTTTTTCCCGTTCCAGGTCGCGAATACTAGTTCTTCAGACCTAGCCCCCAAGTAGCTGAGGCATATAAAATGAGAGGCCATATTATCGTTGTATAACTAGTGACAATAATTTTCTAGAAAAGTTTACTATTTCTGTAAATCACTGGATGGAGGTTCGCATTATTTCTGTCCCTATGCCATATTCTATCGAATGCTCTACTGATGTCAAGGAGTTTGACATGTTTTTATTATTTATAACTTGATTGAATGAAGCTCAGTGGAGTGAGCTCTGCGGTAGCCAAACTGCTCATTCGGTGGGACATTGCAACAAAATGCAATATCTATTTTGAACGAAATAATAATTTTCTTATGATTCGATCAAATTCACAGTTTACAATGACTACCAAACAAGAGCTCAGAAAACAAGATATTTGAGATAGTTCGTTCCAACCCATCGAGGAGACTTTACAGATACACATATAATTATATTTTTCTTAATGTATTCCAAGAAGGCAAAATACCCGTATCAATTGAATAGAATATTAAGAACCATATTTCCGGTCATAAAGTGGGTACCCTTCATAGTACCGACGAAATAAATATAAATGAGAGAAAAAGTTAAGTTATTGTCTTGAAATGCCATTTCATATGGGCAAATGATGAGTTATGAAAGATTTTCTTGAGAGAATAGTTATAGAACAGAAAATAATGTTAACAATGATTTATTAGATAGGCGAGACGTTTTTTTGCCCACAACGATGTGTTTTTTATTATCTCCCTGTCTATAAGTATAAAATATTGTTTAAATGGATATATCTGTGGTAAGGAACAAATAATTGTTGAGAGTATATCGCAGATAGGAAATAAAAAAAATCACTGGGCTATTGTTTGTATAAGGTTCCAAGCGTTAGTAAGTAAGTAAATATTTATTCCCAATAGAACAAGGAGTACATACCTATTGGCATGGGGAAGTAAAGGTACTGCGAATATTTTTTGGATGAGTGACATAATTTAGCAAACATTGTTGACATACAATAATTATGGTAACGGGTAAACAGAAAGTTTCAGAAATGACATTGGATTAAGTATTAAATATTGATTTTGAGGAAAGAATATAGCAAAGAATTCACTTAAGTCGTGAAATACATGCTGGTGTTATATATTTTTCAATGATTGGTTGAATTTTCTGGTGGATGTTTCCTTCATGGAGAAAGGAAAATGATAATGAACTCTTATCCCTGTATACAGGGGTCCATTTCGAGTTTTTTCATAGTTGTAGTTGGGCAAAATTATATTATCAATTCGTATCGAGTATTGGTGACGGTGACATGAGTATTGGAGGGTATCACGTTTTTTATGGATCCACAAGGACAATTTCAATATGTTTGTGCTGGTAGAGGTGAGTATTTTATGTTGAAGAAAATAGTCTCTACATGAGTCCCGATCATTTAATTTGAATAGAGTGCGGATCGCGCGTTTATGGATTATGGGGGTGGATTGTGAGCCGACGGAGTTCCCCCAAAATGTGTATGCGAAATATACAATTTTTGAGACTTGGTGTTTTGTATTCGTTTGCATAATTCATAATGCAAATATTACTTTGTTGAGTTTGCTGTTCAGTTGATTTATGTGTTCCATCCAATTGAGTTTCCTATCAATAGTGGGATACTTCATCCCCTAAAAATATCTTGACCATTCTTGTACCAGAACACGAGAGAGTAAAAATATTCGATTCAAAATTGCCATCGAGACAGATCCTTTTTCCGAAGTATTCATTGTTTTTTAGTTATATAGGCCTTGCCCGCCAGATTTTAAATTATTGAAAATATCTTATCTTTCAAATAAGTAGTAGTCGAATTCAGAATGAGTTCAATTGGTTTGAAATTCTTTAATATCCAAATGCTAAGATTTTACGTATGGATATCCTTCCTGTTATATTATCAGTTATATGAGGGAACAAACCACAGTTAGTTCATTTACTGAGCTGAATCAAATTCGAACTGATTTGAATGCTCACTAGGCCTTTCATTCAAAATACATGAGAAAGGTTTTTAAAAGAAAAAGAAGTTCAGAGTTTTATTCAGTATAAAAGTTACAGGTCTCAAAGATTTAATAAGGCTTCTTAGAAATTGAGATTCTGAAAAGTAGATATCTTTCAGTCACGATATTGTCCTGAGACTCAGAAGACAGGCTCTCTGGCAAGGAAATCATTTTGGTGATTCTTCATCAAATCTTATATCGTATTTTCGAATCCACGCCAATACAACTCTTCCGAAGGGAATTTGGCTTCGCAATCCGCTCGACGATAAAAGTATTTGAGAATAATATGAACTATATTTCCTTTCCTAGGTAAGTCATTTTCCAAAAAGGCCAGTGATAAAATAATATTCCATTTGTCACATTTCTATTCTACAGTTCGTCTCGAGCCTTACCAGGACGAGTTTATCAGACAACTCAGCCGAATTTGCCAAGCAGATATATTGTCGATAGTATTGTGGTACGATCGGGTTTGATGCCTACTTTGTAACCATAACCAAAATGGATTGCCTCCACCTCCTAGGGAACCTTTCACGGTGTTATAAATTGATGATTGCATCTGGTTATCTGATAATTTTATAATCATAAAATTAGAGATTATATCATAACCAGGTGTTTTCTTGGTATTCATATCCTCAATGTACGCCCCAATTCCATCCATCTGAGCCGGACTGATGACATCGTGTTGGGGTTCTCATACAGTACAATTGTTATGGCCCAAAATCAATATTGGAGTTCCTCAACCAAACGAGTGAATCAATTTTCAATAAGTCATCAACAGGTGCATCCCAATTCCATTAATTTTGCCGAGGTTGCTGCAACAATGAATTAGGACATATTATAACTGGACGGTTGGAACCAATTGGGTCATATATTCGTTGATAATAATAATATCAATAATAATAAAAATAATAAGATTTATTGTCAAATGTTCACAGACAAAGAATAATAGTACAATAAGTCTAGAAAATAAACATAGGGGAAGATCACTGAAGCTTTTGGAACTTATGCATGATATAGTTTCACAGACGTGTATTACAGTACATGTGATGGGGATGGTTTTACAATTTATAAGTATAAATATAGTTTAATATTGGTTTTTAGGATTGTAATTTTTTTTGCTCCGTGAAAGAAAAACAATTCATACTGGAGCCAAATCAGTTGTAATTTCTCTATTTTGCTCCTTGATGGAAATCGAGATGTTGAGCGTATAGTTTGATATCATTCTGCGCTGGAATAAATATATTAAAGGGGTGGCACTGTTAGTTTTCGAATTATATCAATAATGGAAATTATCAAACAATAGATTAGCAAAGTATTGAACTTGTCTGCAAATCTAGTTGTTTGTTGACTTAAATATTCGAAGGTTATCATGATTTTATGTGTTTCCGACCTCAAATGAGATCAGAGCCGTGATTTTGGGAAAAATTCGTTCACAATATAGAGAGAAAATTGGTAACTCACCAATCAGATATATATCTTTTCAATTTGATGAATTTGATTTTGCTCTTTAGGTCCTGTGGGATATTATTACAGACTTTTTGACCGAAATATATCAAACTTCTTTGACCTTTGCTTTTTTGCGTTCTAGGTAGTACATTTTCATATTTCCTGAAACGTGTTAGGCAAGTATGTGGAATATATTTCTAAATGAGTTATTTTTTATGTCTTGTGTTAACGCTGTTTTATAAAAAAGATTCCTTATATCTAGATATCCGAATCGTTTGAATAGGGTTTCGGTATGAAAACGAACATTTGTTTAATGGATTATCTTCATAATTTGTTTTTGTGCAACATCCAATGGTTTCAAAGAATATTCATATGCTTCACCCCATGCCACTGAGCTATAACATAGTAGTGACTGAACCAGAGCAAAGCATATATTTCTAAAATTTCGTTGGTATGTTGTTTTTGAAATTTATTTGAACAGAAACATAAGCTATCCATTTTTTTTTGTCAATATCTGACTGTAATAGTCTCATTTCAAATGACTATCTACTGTTATGCCTAGATAATTAGTATAATATGTTGTCTTGATTGACCATGTATCTATTCTGGACTATAGGGGGAATCATCCTCTTGGTTATAATTTGCCTGTTTATGTGACAGATGTTTTCTTGGTGAATATTTGGATGTTTCAGATCGAAACCAAGCACAGACACTTATGAATGATCAGATAAATCATATTTTGTATGCTCCCACCCTCAGATCACATTTAGCTATGAGTATACTAGAGTCCCGAATGGATCTATGGAGGGTCTTTCCCTCTGGAACACTCATAACGCAGTCATTGACGTTGGAACTGTTCGATAACTTCTCTAGTGATTCCGATGAATAAGTCAACCCCAGTTCGGAAGATCTTCTCAAAGAGATAAGATATCAAACTGTTGTTCAATCAGAAATATACTGCAATTTCAACCGAATACCACCCTCGTATGATATATTTTTCTTTGCCATCTGCATTCCCTCAAGGGAATCATGGAAAGTCTATCAGCTCCGTGCAAACCACAGAGCGGTCATTCCAAAAGAGGAGCCATGATTATTGCTAGGTATTTTTACCCATCTGAGTACAACATAGAATTCAAACCGCACTCCAAACTACGAATTCTCGCAGTATACAGATTTCCTGCTATATCGGCACTGGTTTGGGAGTTCAGCTGTAGTTGAATCATGCACATCAATTGATTGCATATGATTATGCTAGAGTTCCTCTAGTCGGCATGTATGGAAAACTGGAGAAAGATCAGTGAAACTCACATACTGATCAAGAAATTCGAATGAAAAGCTGCAATTGCCTACATTCTGACAAATATCATAACAATTGTGCTCAGCAGTGTTCAATCCTCCAATCAATGAATAAATTATAACTCGAATACTAGGGGCTCATAACGCAGTGTCTCAGCAGTGTTTCTCAGGACATATGATCTCTGTGAACCACTGTCTATGACTGCTGGTATCAAAAGACCACCATGCTCACTGATCATATTCACCCGTAAAATCTACCAAATACGTCTGTGTCCCCAGGCATACTGTTACTGGAAATTTTCAAGTGATCCTCAAATCGAGGAACTTTTGCGGACATGAATCAATTTGCAACATCAGATCTTCCTCACTTATGTCCTCTTGTAAAAGTGCATATGGTCAATTTCTCTGTTGGGAAAGAAGTTAAATTTTTTTCAACAATACCTCCCAAACCACTTGTCCCTTCAACTGCCTCTTCAGCTAACAATTCATTGAGTTTAATGGCACTCTTTGTGAAATCGGCAAGAGATGAGGAAAAATTTTATTTATTACTTCGGAAGAATTTGTTTTTATCTCATTTTTTTAATAATCGCACAATGTTTTTTTCTATTGATGCATAGTGTACCACAATAACCCGGTTCAAAACCTGTCGATTGACATGAACGACGAAAGTGTCAACTGCCCACACGCAAGAGTTACTGATCCACCCAGGTTCTTTCACGGTTGCCAAAATGTTATGATTCGAATATGAAAGCTACCTACTCCTTGGGGAGAGTTTACAGCTGCACTGTACGTACTTCATTTATGATAATTGTCTGATGAAGTGATGTTATATGGCCAATCTACTGACTTTTTCTCGATAAAGATTAAAAATGTCAAATGTATAGTAAATAGTACTAGAGCCAGTTCCAAAATGAGAACTCAATAATATAGAGAATGTTTATTCATTCATCATTACCTTCTGATATGTAATGTGATTTATATCCACCCATACATTTGATTTGACTGATTTGATAATTTGATAGCAATTGACTCAATCTTCCAACAATAGTATCAATCCAGATCATCGTCTGGATGCTCTTTCAACTCGAATTGCCTCTCCAAGAATCTGCAAATGCTCGAATTTTGGGTTCAGATTCATGTATGGGAAAATTATTAGGTCCCTTTTATTATTTCCTGAATACTGAAACGTGTTACATTATTATATATCAAAATTCAATAACGCTTTTTCCTACCTTGCTAATCAACTGATTGGTCGAGATTTTTATCAGCGAAAAGCAGACTCCTATGGGAGGATTTTTTGGCTCGCTCTCTTCCATGGATGAGATTTTTGATTCTCGATAGAAATTCGTTTTGATAATTTGAAGCCGGTTCCCTGCGGGAAAAATCCTACAAGGCTTTTTTTATGGTGGGCACTATCGTGCTACTGCTTTACCTAGGGCAAATGGGGAATTAATCCTCCCAGGAGCACAATATGCAGTCTCCAGAAGCAAACAGAATCTCTCTAAGTTCACGATTTCACGAGAACAATATGTTTTGGGCAGTGAATCACCACCCAGCGTCGAGATCACCTGGTTGTGCACATAGAATTTGGTGGCAGATCGGTGATCAATGACAGATGTCTACGATTTTTCACTTTTGCAACATGGCTGCCCTCTCACAATTTTCACTCCTACAGAAATCTACCCATGGTCGCATTATCAACGTGGTGGTGGTCCCCGATATTAAGGACTCAGTAGCAGCTCTCAGAGAACCCCTAAATCCTATGGGGCTACGAGCGCTGCTGGGACTCGCATCCCCACGGCTTGTCTATATAGTTTTGAAGTTAATTTATAATGGGTGGACAAAAATCAATGTGGGATACAAAGGATAAATCAATAAAATGTCGTATTATGGACGAATTAAGTGTAGAATTTTCATGACATGTACAGCCATACGATAATAGTTATTTATGTATCAAGGGCGTGAAATAGGCTTTTATGGACCGCAGCGTGTAAGTAATATTAACACGCCTAGGTCACGTGTAAGTAATATTAACACGCCTAGGTCCATAAAAGCAAATTACACCCGAAATACATACAAAATTTTATGCACGTCCGGTATATTAGATGTCATGTAGATAGATACTCCTTTATATCTAGAACATGATAAAAATACATCAATTCTGCCGTGAGGATGTATATTCATATCATATCGGAAACAGAATAAATCAAGAAGTGATGGAATGAATTTTACCATGGCAACTCGGTCAATTTTTCGAAATGAGATAATATAGGCTAGTAGCCATATTTGCTGTCAATTTTTGTGATCACAGATAATTTATTACTGATTTTGAAATGGATTCAAGCGACGAAGAGAGTGTGAATTGTACTCCACCAGAAATAAGTATTGCAGCTGAGGATGCGAAATTGAGTTTATTGCCAAGTGAATCCAAGAAAATATACGACAAGGTATATGAAGAATTCGTGAGGTGGTTCAACGGGAAAAATGTAAAAAATAAAAAATACACAGAGACTAGTAGGAGATTTAAGCCGGTTCTGGGTCTCCCCCCACCACTATGACGTCACGTGTGACCTTGAATAGTTGCAGGTGTGCAGTGTGTGTGTGTGTTTGACCTTGAGATTTGACTTTGAGATTTGTCATTGAGTTTTGATATTGGGTTTGGTCGACTTTGAGATTCGACTTGACCTTGAATATGACCTTGAGATTCATAACATTAAGTTTTGAGTTTGAGATTTGACCTTGAGTTTTGATGTTGGATTTGTTTCGGCAACCAAAAGATTTGATCTCGATGTTTGTTTGACCTTGACTAATGTTGTGGTGTAGGCATACATATTCTGTGTAGTCATGACCTTCATGAATCCTTGTACTCTCCAAGCGAGGAGGGCGTTTGTCCTGTGAGAGAGCTAAGAATGAACTGCGAGTATTGATGAGTGCGTTGAATATCAAGAGAATCTCCTCAAAATCCATACAGATTGCGCATCGCATCGGACTTGTTGTAGGGTGGGGATATTTCATTGAAATATTCCAGGAGAA